>JANZLX010150323.1:0-16938 GCA_025531955.1 Erythroxylum orinocense
TGCCCAAGGAATATCACTTCATGAAGCCAAAACTCACATTTGCTGAATTTGGCATAAAGATCCCTCTCCCTCAAAGTCTGCAACATAATCTTGAGATGCTCCTCATATTCCCCTTCACTCTTGGAATATACTAGAATGTCATCGATAAACATTATGACAAACTAATCTAGATATTCCTTAAAAACCCTATTCGTAAGATCCATAAAAGTAGCTGGAGCATTGGTTAATCTAAAAGGCATGACTAAGAACTCATAATGTCCATATTGTGTCCTGAAGGCGGTCTTGCTTACATCAGACTCCTTGATTCTGAGCTGATGATAGCCTGACGTGAGATCAATCTTGGAAAAGACCCTTGCTCTATGAAGCTGGTCAAACAGATCATTAATCCGAGGCAGAGGATACTTATTCTTAATAGTCACCTTGTTGTGTCTTCGATAATCAATGCACATGCGCCATGTCCCATCCTTCTTCTTAATAAACAGAATTGGCACTCCCCATGGTGACGAACTTGACCTTATAAACCCCTTCTCTAGTAGTTCTTCCAACTGTTCCTTAAGCTTCTTCAGCTTTGTTGGAGCCATTCTATAGGGTGGTATATAAATGGGTGTTGTTTCGAAATTCAAGTCGATGGAAAACTCGATTTCCCTCACCGGTGGCAATCCAGGTAAATCCTCTGGAAACACATCTGGGAACTCCCTCATAATTGGAAAATTTTCTAACTTCCCTTCATTCCCACCAGTGTCCACAACTTGAGCTAAGAAGGCTTCACATCCCTTTCCCATCATCCTGTCAGCTAACAAAGCAGAAATGATTCTTGGCAATGGTGTTTTCCTGTCTCCTATGAAAATCACCTTCTCACCGTTGCCCATGTTAAGGCTACAATCTAACTTTGTATGATACTTCTCCATAACATCCATTCCCAGTATGACATCTAGCCCTTTTAACTCTAGGGGTAGCAAGTCCACCACCAGTCGAGTACCCTCGAAGAAAAGCTCATAATCTCTATACACTTGGCTTATAATCACATGCCTCCCTAGAGGAGTGCTAACAATTAAAGGACTTCTTAGTGGCATCAGAACAACATCATGTAATGTCATGCTTGCAGAAACGAATGAATATGTGGAGCCAGAATTATTCAATATATATATAGCAGAATTAAGTAACCGAGCCATACCCGTGACAACTTCAGGGGCGGCTGTAGCTTCCTCTCTAGTCATAGCAAATACTCTGGCCTGTGCCTGACCCCTTGGCCTCCTTGGAGGAATACTCTTTTTTATAGCTCCCGAGCTACCTACCTCTAAGACTGGTCTGGTTCCCATAGTTTCTGCTCTCCTTGGGGCTTGCACCTGGAACCCCTCTTGCTTGGTTGTTTAGGGACAGTCTTTGATCAAGTGTTCCTTCTCTTCGTATCGAAAACATGCTCCAATTAGCTTAAAGCATTCTCCCTTGTGAAGCTTTCCACAATGCTCACATTGAGGGTTTGTGTATTTGCTCCTCCATGTCCTTCTAGTGCCTCCTACACTCGAGGCTTGCCTCGAGACTGCTCTTGTCTGCTTGTTCTTGATAGGACCGCTGCTCACCACTTCACTTTGAGTATGGAAACTCCTTGTACTCCTCTCATGTCTTGGAGTACTCATTCCCTTTTTAGTAGACTGCTCCATGTTCTTCCTCTTTCTGCTCACTTCATTTATGATATTCTCCAGCTTCTCAGCCTGAAGTGCAGCATCTACCAACTGCTGATAGTCACAGAAATTATGGATCAGGACTTTCTCCTTGATCCCCAAATACAATCCTCCCTCAAACTTGCGGCACTTATCCTCCTCATTAGCAACAATGTTGGCCGCATACCGGGAAAGCTGGGTGAACTTTAGCTCATACTCACTCACACTCATGTCCCTCTGTGTGAGATTCAGAAACTCCCTGGCTTTCTCTTGGATATACACCCTAGAGAGATACTTCTTCTTAAACACTTCCCTAAAGTCTCTCCATGTTAGTACCGGAGGCATAACTTGACTATAGAGCACTGAATCCCACCAGTGGAGTGCATCCCCATGTAGCAAGCTGACTGCATAGTCCAGTTTCTCTTCATCATTGCACTTCATCTGAATTAGGACCCTCTCTGTCCTCTTCAGCCATGCTTCAGCCTCTTCGGGATTGGTGGTTCCATTAAAATCCACCGCTCTGTACTTGCGAAGCTTATCATACTGTCCACTCCTATCTACTAGAATTGGAATTGGAGCTTGTGACCCTTGGCCCATGGCATATGTGAAAGCCTAGGCGAAGGCTTGAAAGAACTGCAGATCTATAGGGTTCACTTGAGGCATAGGAGGAGGAGGCAGTGGCACTTCGTGTTGCACATTAGGTGCCTCAAAGTCAGGAGCAAAATGTGTCCCTGCATCTTGTGGGACATAGGATTCATCTGTGCCCCTTTGGCGAGAGCCAGATCGAGCCAGAGCACCTCGAGTTCTCCTTCGAGGTGGATTTTTCCCTCCTTCAATAGAAAACCATTGAAAATATTTAGTTTATACAAAACAAATTTTAAAGTACGTAAAATAGATCAAATCGTATAAAACAATCTCAAATCATGAGAAACAAATTAAAACTTTCATGTCTTAAGCTACCCATTTCATAGTTAAGATACTCCAAAAACCTATTCCGAAACTTGGGCCCAAACCTAGTCGCTTTGATATCATAATATGTTCGACCCCATTTTCGAAGCCCAACATCCGGAATCCTAAAACTGAGCTTATTACCCTTTGGGTCATAACCAACATTTCCCAAGGGTGGTGTGCTCACACCAATCAAACACCAAAATTTCAACTTGACTTCTTCAAATAAATTGTAGCTTTAAGTCTCTAGATTGTTTTGAAACAAGAATCATCTTAATCAGAGTGTTATAGCTCAAGATATACTTAAAACGCTAAACGTGATCAAACCCCACTCATGCCCTCCCAACCGGCCTCTCACTTACTCTAATGAAAATTTTCTATAAATAACTCCAAAAGATACAAATTTTCATGGAGAGATAGTAAAAGATGTTAGGAATCTGTTGCTTCAAGAATCACTTCATTTGGGGTTCGGATATTATACTCAAAAAGTCGAACATGTTTATACCATCAATCAATTTGTACCTATCTTGGCGCAATTGCCATAACTTTTGCCACAGATGTCTGATTGCTTTCTTTTTTAGACGGTTTAAAATAAGACTTCTAGATCTATAACTCTCATAAAGAAATCGAAGCAAGTTTCAGTCTCTAAAAGGATCAAAAATGGAGCAGAAGATGACAACACAAACTAAAACGGTTAACCTAAGATGGTCAAACTAAGACGATAAAAACTAAGATGATAGAAACTAAGATGAAGCAGAGTCAAACTAAGATGAAACAAAAGTCAAACTAAGACGAAACAAAAGTCAAACTAAGATGATAGAAACTAAGACGAAGTAGAGTCAAACTAAGATGATAGAAACTAAGACGAAGCAGAGTGAAACTAAGACAAAACAAAAGTCAAACTAAGACGATAGAAACTATGACGAAGCAGAGTCAAACTAAGACAAAACAAAAGTCAAAATAAGACGATAGAAACTAAAATGAAGCAGAGTCAAACTAAGACGAATCAAAAGTCAAACTAAGATGAAGCAGAGTCAAACTAAGACGATAGAAACTAAGACGAAGCAGAGTCAAACTAGGTCGAAACAAAAGTCAAATTAAGACGATAAAAACTTAGACAAAGCATAGTCAAACTAAGACGAATCTAACTCATTTTCTATACTCTCCAGAGCATCTCCCCTCATAAAGACAATAACTTTCAGCTCAGAAGTCCAAAAATTTCATGCTATATATCGTTGGAAAGATAAAGGAAAGACCTACAACTTCCTAGAAGATAACTTTGCCTAAATCTGCCCGAATCAACCCAGAAATTTCCCTGAAGTTAGTACATGAGTTTTCCCCTTGCCACTAGCAGGCAGGGGAGAGAAGCCTTTTTGTCAAAGTGCACTTGACTAAACTTAGGGGACCACCATAATCCCACATAACATGTATTTCATAACTTGTAAAACATAATGCCCATAGAGGCATATTTCGGAAACTTGTTTTATTAGGCTTGATACTTTTTAAAAATCATTTTCATGATACACAAATATGCAGCATATTGTCAAAGTACTCAAAAAACAATGAATGCACATTTAGAAGTAGTTGAAACTCATTTATTTCCATTTCTTGAAAAAGGTGTTAATGGCTTATTACTAAATCATAAAAATGTAACCCACCTTGAAGTCCTTGCTTAAGGTTTGTTCAAACATGTCTCTCCTCTTGCCTTCTTGATGTTCTTCAACATTATCAAAAATCCCAAAATCAATGGAGTTCAAATTGGAAAACCTTAAGGACCAAAAACATGAAATTGATCCTAGAATACTTATACCCATACCTTTCCTATGCTTTTTGAACCAAAAACTTTTCAAAACTCTAAAAGATTAAAATCAACTTATCTTAAATCTTCACCAAACAATGATTTTCTTGGCCCTAATGGAAGCTCTAATCTTCCCCTTCCTTTTCCCTTCTTGATCACTCTCAAAATCCCTCTTGAATGTTAAGAAAAATCAAAACCTAGCTTGCTCTTCTTTCTTTCCCTAAACTCACGAAACTCTCTCCCTTCTTTCTTCAATTTCGTTTTTCTCTCTCTTTCAAAAGCAAGACACCCCATTTTCTTCACTTTTACAACATTAATGATTGCATAAAGTCCCTTTTTCCCTTACTTTAATGCCTTATAGTTTTTAAACTCAAGTGACTTGCCCAAATTGGTCTTACACTCTCCCACTACTTTAATAGTTCAAAACCCTTAGCCCATGTCATATTATCTTACCCACATAACATGTTAAGCATTTCCAATGTGACAAGTCTAGGAAGTCCCCAAAATACATCTAATCATGCTTATAAAAAAATTTAAGGGGCCAACACACATTGAGTTATGACAATATTTATTTGAGTTAACAATGCCCCCAACAGTATCATGGTATTAAAGAATAAAGTGTCCCAATTTTGCTTGGATCAAT
The DNA here is from genome assembly GCA_025531955.1 of Erythroxylum orinocense. NCBI lineage: Eukaryota > Viridiplantae > Streptophyta > Magnoliopsida > Malpighiales > Erythroxylaceae > Erythroxylum > Erythroxylum orinocense. Next base: position 5,051 of record JANZLX010150323.1, read on the forward strand.
TAGTGACTATGATCATAGATGATATATTGAATGTTTTCGAAAAGTTAAGAAGAATAGTTCGAAAACTTGAGGTAAATCTTACATATCATGAAGGTAGAAACAATTATATGTCAAGTTTTTTTTTGGTCGAATATATGTCAAGTTCAATAAGAGTGAATCTTAGCTTGATTAAATAAAATGTTGAGTCATATAGTATCTAAACATGACATATTAAGAGACCCAAAGAGAAAATAGAGGTAATGATGAAGTGAGAAACTCCAAGGAACGTATAAAAGATCTGGAGTTTCTAGAATTAGCTAGAAATTGGACATTAACAAAATTTTTTAAGGGGTTTTACTGATCTTAGCCCTTTGACAAAAATGTTTGAGGAAAAACGTGTAAATCGTATGGGCTAAAGAATGTAAAAAGAATTTTGAGGAATTATAATACCAATGTTAATTATATCGTTTGGATTTGGAGATTATATAGTATATAATGAGGTTTCCCATCAGCGATAAGGATAATCTAATGCAGCATAATAAAGTGATTTCATATACATGGAGACAATTAAAGCCTCATGAGTTGATTAATTGATGCATGATTTAGAACTTGTTGCAATAGTAACTGCTTTGAAAGCTTTGAGACATTATATGTACAATAAAACATTTTGGATCTATATACAAATATATAGATCATTTAAGTTTGAGGTAATTATTGAGTTTGAAAGGATTGAATATAAGATCAAGACAATGGATAGAATTGTTGAAAGATTATGATTGTGTAAATGAGAATTTTTCAGTAAAGCTAGTGTTATAATATAATGCATTGAACAGAAAATTCGATAGTAGTGTATCACAAATTTAGATATTGAGGTTACCAAATCTAGTGCAATGAAGGGCATAGAATGTTGAGTTGAATTTTGGGCAAATCAAAGTACTATTAGCTATTGAATTTAAGGTCAGATTCACATGAAAAGATTAGCAAAGCCCAAATTAAGGATTCATAATTTATGAACCTTACTAAGAAATTGAAAATGAATCTAGTTTTTGAGTTTGAATTGGAAAATGATACTTTGTGATTGAAATAAGAAGTATGTGTGCACGATAAAGATCATTGATAAAAGAGATTTTTGGATAAAGTACAAATGGTAACCTATACTATACATCCTAGTAGGAATACACCAAAACAGTATTTCACGACTAAGGATATAGAACCAAACGACTACATGTATGAGTTGCCAACAGTCTTAACTGTTGAAGATATGCTTAAAGTTTATTTTTTGAAGTTCATAAGAATATGAGGTTAATGTATAGTTCAAATTGACTTTAAGTATGATAATCATTATCATAGTGATATCATTAGAATACTGTATGAGGCATTATACGACAGAAAGATTCGTCCGCCTTATAATCATTATCATAGTGATATCATTAGAATACTATATGAGGCATTATACGACAAAAAGATTCGTCCGCCTTATAATCATTATCATAGTGATATCATTAGAATACTGTATGAGGCATTATACGACAGAAAGATTCGTCTGCCTTTATATTATGATGAATAGGGCCTAAAAACGCTTGAAGGCCATAATTGATTGGAAATATTGTTGATAAGTGAAATTGATCTGTATTAGAAATTAAATGATTCAAGAAATATGAATGAATTAGGTGGATCAACACCGAAGGTATGGAATACAGTGAGATGGACATAAGAATTAAGTGTATTAACACTGAAGAGATGTGAATTATTAAGTGAAAGATGAAACATTTCTGAGAGTATCTCCTTGGAATGGTGTGCTTAGGTTAGGAAAAAGGATCAACTATGCTCAAATTGTATTGGTTCTTATGAAATTATTGTGAGAATAGGACCATTGACTTATGAGTTAGTATTACAAATAAAAGATGTTTCAGATCCACACAGTGTTACATGGATATGTTTAGGAAATATCGTTATGATCCAATATTTGTGTTAATGTCACTGGAAGTGAAATTGTGAGTAATATGAAATAGATTAAGGAATCAGTTAAAATGGTGTGATATCAAAATAAGTACTTGACAGACCGAGTGATTCCATTGACTATAGTCAATTGGAAGAAATTATTCGAGTCATGAAGTTAAATGGAAAACTGAGGAGCATACGAGGAAAAAACACCCCTGCCTTTTTGATCAATCAGATAAGAATTTCGAGGATGAAATTTATTAAGGGGGAGAATTGTAACACCTCGTTCCCATATTAAGAGTTCAAACCCTATCTGTAATTGAGAAATAGCAATGAGAGATTTAAAAAATGCATTTTATGCTTATGCATAATGTTAGTATACACATATGTGAATTTGATTATTACACTTATTAAAATGATTATACATGTATTCATTGGCATTTTTCGGGTATAATTGATCTATAAATGTGATTATATTTGGAATTGTGAATTGTATGTGTTAAGAATTGATTTGGAGAATTTTCTAAAATTTAAGGGTATTTTTGGACTAAGAAAAATGTCAAGTGGCAGAACAATTGATAAATTATGGTAGAAATAAATGTCAAATGGTAGTATAAATTTTAGTATGTGACTTTAAGATTTAATGACTTATTTCATTGAAAATTGGAAGATAATTGGAGTCAAAATTGGAGACAAATGGACTAGTTAATACAAGACCAAGAAGAGACCTTAAGAGAGTGACATGTGGCAAGCACTTGCCACACCACTTGTTTAAATCACGAATTTATTAAGTGAAAGACCATACTTTGGGTCTTTCACTTGCTAAATACGACATATGCTTGCCTCATCTCCATCTTCTTCATTTTCTTCATTTGCTCTCTCTCCATTTACGACCCTCTCTTCTCCCAAGCATTAATGTTGAACCTTGCTCTTATCCTTCACTTGCTACTTCCATTTTTGTTATCTTCATCATTTAACCACTAGAAAACCTAACCTAGTCCACCTCTATTTGTGATGATCATATATGTTGGAGAGCTAGGGTTTCATGGTGATTGAAGAAGCTTTGGGTAAATCAAGTAAGTATAAGCATCACTCTTCTTGATTTGATGAATAAAACATGTTTTGATGATAGTTAAGAGTTAAATATCCATAAAATGAGGATGGGTACATGATAAAACATGGATGAGAAATGTAGATATATTCATGTCTTGCTTTTGTGTTTTGATGGGTAATAGATTATGGAATGATATAGTGTTGGATTAAGTGAGTAAATGGTGTTTAAAGTGTGCTGGAAAAATGTTAGTTGTAACATTTTTCACTGATTATGCATCTGTAAATTAGCCATAACTTGTTTTGTAGATATCCAAATGAGATTATTTTTTATTTGGATTAAATTAGAGATATATGGTTATATTTTTCATGAAGACATCAAATTCAAATTCTATCTTTAAGAGCTTTAAAATTTGACTAGAAATTGAGTACTGGGTGCAGAAAGTTTATGATGGATGTGTATATATGTGTATGTTCTATTTTCAATGTTCATGATCAATCATGGACTATAATTTATTTATAGATGATATTGATTTGAAATGAGTTAGAAAAATGGGTAAATGATGACAAAATTAAACTAGAAATGATAGACCAAGCATAAGGTAGTGAATATAGTAAGTAAAGAATTGAAATATGGAAAATAAGGATGCAATTGGATATAAGTTGGGGAAAGTCGTATAGCTTTTTCTATAGAATTCGAATTGAGCTCATTTATGTATTCTTTGAAAGAGGACCTCAAGTTTTACAACTTCTCTAAAGACCTAAGAAGAGATCTTGACGTCTAGAGGGTCAAATTTTTAAATTTCTATAACTGACCCATGAAGGTCCGCTCAGTGGACATGGATGTCCGCCTAACAGACATTCACTGGACAATGGGTCTTAATTAAGGCTTGAATTGAACCTAGAATGATGCTTGAATTAATTGACTAATGTGTGATATGTTTGAAGTGATAATTGTGGTTATAACATAGTGAATGAATGGATGATATCAAAGTACTAAAGGCATAAGTATAACGGGAATGAAGATGTTCATATGTTGTAGTTATGATACAAAGGGGTTGAGTAATACGTATTAAGTAAATGTGAATGAGAATTGGGTATTATGAGAGCATTTAATGTTAGGAAAGGAATGACGATTGAATTGTAGGCTTAAGAATAAGCTAGACACATACAAAGGGTAAAAATTGAATGGAGAACTTAGAATGATCATGTGCAAATGAAGTGTAAACCTAAGTTCAATTAGACATATATGAATTATGAAATAAGAATGAGCATAAGATGTGAATTTAGATAATATACCTGAGATTGTCATTGAGCATGCATTATGCACAACACATACATATATGTATGTGATTAAATGTTCATGTGACTGTGCAATTAATAATGCGTGTGCAATATGTGTTTTGCATAATGATGATATAGGATAGAACATTCGCATCCAAACGTTTCCAGATCATGGAATTTAATGCTAATATGGAGCGTACTGTGAGTCGACCTAGATGGTCTCATTTGATTGTTGTTTTGTTTTAAAATTCTGCATTGAAAGAATACTGATATGATTGATATGCAATGTGAATGTGATTTTACTGATTCCAGACATTGAATGTCTAAGGTGTTTGATGCATGTAAAAATCATTGGAAGTGCTCCTTGTATGTGAATTTGAAGAAATATGTGATACTCAACTTGATTGTTGAATGCTGGACAAAGTTCTGAAGAAAAATGTAAATGTGCATGTGAATGAAATAAGTGATTCTCAACTTAAATGTTGAATGCCAGACCAAGGTTCGATGACATATGTAAAGTGAAATAATATAATTGATTAATCATATTTGATTGATGCATTTCATTACATAAATGCATGAAAGATAAAGGTAGTTGTGACTGAAGTCGCCAGTATAAAGATCTTAAAGCTCAGAATATGATAAGAGCCTCTGGCTCAGTTATGAATGTACTCGGTATCTACTAAGGGATATGGGACATTATCTGATACAGGTCGGCATCTACAAGAGATATGGGCCAATAAAAAGGCACTTGGTCACAACAACAACAATGGAAGTGAGTTTTATGAGTATTGCATATAAAATTGATATGTATGTTTTTAATGACTAAAATGAACTGTATGACTGCTCTGAATGTGAAACATGAAATAAGTGATCAAAGTGATATGTGATGTTATTTGATTATTAGTGAACCGATGTGAATTACAATTTCATGAACAATATGTGTTATGTAATATGAGCGAGCCATCGAGGATGGTTCACTCACTGAGTTTGCAAAACTCAACCTAAATTTGCAATATTTTTCAGGCTTAGAGAAGATCTTCAGTGAGACAAATTAGCGTCTAGCCACTGCATTTGAGTAAGTGATAGAGGTTAGGATCAGTTCGCGTCTACTTTTTTATTTCTTTAATTTTGTATCAAATTATGTATTCCACAATTATTCTATCATGTGTATTTGATCAATTATATTTTTGTAATAACTTTCCAAATTGGAAAGGTTTGTAAATGAGATTGATCAAGGAGTTTAGTAACATTATGAATGAAAATGTTTAATCAATAAAGTGGGCCCGATTTGTTTATTGATTTTCTGCATATGTGTGTGATTGATGAAAATTTTGTAATGAATATGATTGTTTGACTGTTCTAGCATGCCAGCCTCACCGGATACGTACTCAGACATCACTTCAGATGTCGGGTACGTGTCTTGCAATAGTGAGGTGTTACATTTCAACCAACCATTTGATATTAAGAGTAAAGCTTCATCTTAAGCTGTTGATGTTGTATTGTCGCTTCGACTTACACTCAATAAATTTTCACTATGACTGAAGTTGTTAAGAAATGATGATACTACTTGGCTGAAAATTCTAAACTTTCACTGACCAAAAAAGCCTAAAGGTCTCCTCGTTAAACTATTCAAACCCTCGACCACTATAAATGGTTGACTAAGTTATTTAGATTTGATTATGACATTGTATACAAACCTAGAAATGTTAGTAGAGATGTGGATACATTTTCTAGATGGTACTATAATGATTTTCTCCTCTTTTCTATAGTTTCCTCTCCTACCCAACCATTTTTAACCAACTCAATATAACGCCGAATGCAATACTCTAATTCAAGAGTACAGAAAACGCAGATGTAATTCAAGATCTACAAAGAACTCAAAAGGTAGACAAAAACCTTAAGAGAAATAGAGTATTTGAAAATAGGCAAAAGTTCTTCTGCAATACAATAAAGAAGTATTTATATGAGTTATAATGACCTAGAACCTAATAATAAGGATAAAAATGTCCTCGTAGTCCTAATAAAAGTAAAACATATTAAATAAATAAATAAATAAATAGATTTTCTAATCTAAAGCTCCACATTAGTCCCCTCTACTTGTAAAGAACTCGACCTCGAGTTATGATCTGGATAACCTAACTTGCACTCCAGTAAGTAGGGGTAAATATCCACAACATTAAAGGTTGGGTTGATATTACCCATCCATGAATGTAATTGAGTGACATATGCATTGCCATTAATTTTCTTCACGATCTTGAATGGACCATACTTCTTGGCCTTCAACTTATGGTGATGTTCAGTAATCGGCCTCTTGTTCATAAACACCATTACTTCATCTCCCACCTCAAACACTTGATTCTTTCTATGTGGGTCCATATTAGCCTTATACTTCGCATTATCTTTTTCAAGTCGTACCTTCATGTTGACTTGTATTTCTTGGGTTTCTTTAGTAAACTTGGCTGCACTCGCATGAATGTTAACATTTTTAGGTAACTAAATAAGATCTAGTGCATGATTTGATACCTTAGTGTAAACCACGAAGAATGAAAATCGACCGATTGAGTTATGGATAACATTGTTGTAGGCAAACTCAGTTTGTGCAATAAGAAAATCCCAATTTTGCGACTTATCACGACAAATACATCGCACTAAATTACCTAGAGTCCTATTCACCACTTCAGTCTGTCCAACAGTTTATGGGTGAGCTGTGCTATTATACTTCAACAATGAATCAAACATACCCCACAAAGTTCTCTAAAAATGACTCAGAAAATTAGTGTCTCTATCAGAGGTAATTGATTTTGGAACCCTATGGAGCCTCACCACCTTTCGAAAGAACAATTTAGCAATGGTTGTCGCATTTGTTGTCTTCTTGCATGGTAAAAAGTGTGTCATCTTAGAGAATCTATCGACCACTATGAAAACTAAATCCATACCCCTTTGCATTATGGGTAAACCCAGTATAAAATCTATAGAAAGGTCTTCCCAAATATTGTCAGGCACAGGTAATGGCATGTATAAACCCGTGTTAGATGCATGACCTTTATAAGTTTGGCAAATTTGGCACCTAGAAACAATAGAAACAACGTCGCTCCTCAATTTAGGCCAAAAATACCTTTTACGTACCTCCTCAAGTGTCTTGTCTCTTCCCAAGTGTCCAGCTAACCCTCCTCTGTGTAAGTCTCTAATTACCTTCTCCCTCAATGATGTCCACGGGAGGCATAGTTGGTTACCTCTCATAAGGAACCCATCATGAATGTGGTAGTCTTTATACGGCTTCTCTCCTTGACAAGTTTGCCATATTCCTTTGAAGTCTTCATCGTCAGCATATAATTCTTTCAAGTATTTGAAACCTTCAATCTTAATTGTTAGCGTTCTGATCATGGTTACTCGTCGACTCAACGCATCTGCTACTACATTGTTTCTTCCAACTTTACGGACAAGTTTATAGGGGAACTTGTCAATATAAGTTGACCATCTAGCATGCATCTTAATCCCCAACTACTTCTGACTTCCTAAATACTTCAATGTTTGGTGATTAGTGTAAATAATCAACTCCTTTCCAATTAAGTAGTACTCTCATGTCTTCGAAGCCCTCACAATGGCATAAAACTCCTTATCATAGGTAGCCCATTTTTGCCTTACCTCTCTTAGTTTCTCACTAAAGTATGCCACAAGCCTTTTCTCTTAGGATAATACTGCCCCGATACCTATCCCACTTGCATCACACTCCACTTAAAATAACTTTTCAAAGTTTGGTGAGGCTAGGATTGGTGTTGTACATAGTTTCTCCTTGATAAGGGCGAAGCTTTGTTCTTGCTCTTCTTCCCATCTAAACTTTCCTTTCTTTAAACAGTTTATAATAAGAGTTACAATGCTACTGAAATTCTTAATAAACCTCTTATAGAACGTCGCCAAACTATGAAAACTCCTCACATCTCCAACAGTTCTCAGTGTAGGCCAATTTCTAATGGCCTTTACCTTATCTTCATCTACTCAGATGACATCTTTTCCCACAACATAACCAAGGAATAGCAAATTCTCTAACATAAATAAGCATTTCTTTAAGTTGGCATATAATTGATTTTCTCTTAAGGCCTCAAATACATGCCTTAAATGTCCCACATGCTCTTCAATAGATCTACTATAAATAAGAATATCATCAAAATAAGCAACCACAAACTTATAGATGAAAGGTCGCAACACCTGGTTCATAAGACACATAAAAGTGCTAAGTGCATTGGATAATCCGAAAGGCATGACCAACCACTCATATAAGTCATCCCTTATCTTAAAGGTTGTCTTTCACTCATTTTTTGGCCTCATTCTTATTTGATAGTATCCACTCCGAAGATCAATTTTAGAGAAAATAATGGCTCCACTGAACTGATCCAACATATTATCAAGTCTTATAATAAGAAATTTATAGCCAATAATGATTTTGTTGATTACTCTACTATCAACGCACATCCTCCAACTCCCATCCTTCTTTGGCGTAAGTAATGCTGGCACTGCACATGGACTCATACTCTACCAAATATGGCCTTTACTTATCAACTCCTTTAATTTCTCCCGTAAAATCTCATTTTCTTTTGGGCTTATCCTATAATGAGGCAGATTAGGCAAGCTAGCTCCTGCAACCAATTCAATATGGTGCTGGATATCGCACATAGGCAGTAATCCCTCTGGTAAGTCCTCTAGAATCACATCTGCAAACTCCTCCAATATAGATTGCACTTCTTGAGGTACCATAAGCTCAAGCTTGATTTCTACTAGCTCTTCCCTTTAACTAATAACAGATGCACCTCTTTTGTTTCCTTCATTTCACCAATAAATTTGTCTCGATTATTCTTTACCTATAATAAAGGCTTTTGGATCTTTCCTTGAGACTTCATGCCATTGATAGGTACTAAAGTATACTTTACGCCATCTTTTACAAAATGGTATGCATTTTTTCATCCCGAATGCATTGCATCTACATCAAACTGCCATGGTCCTCCCAACAGAATCTAACATGCATCCATCTCTACTACGTCACACTAGTGCTCATCTTGATACTTTCCAATAGAGAGAGTCACTTTACACCATTCTTTAACCAGAATCTATCTAACCTTCTTGATCTACCCAATGCTATAAGGATCTAGATGTAGCTTGGTAGTCAACTTAACTTCTTTATAGTAGCTGCACTTATAATATTTTCCTGACTCCCTCCACCAATGATCAACTCACACAAATTCCTTAACACCAAACACCTTGCACGAAATAGCTTATGTCTTTGCAAATCACCATGCTCTTTGCAGGATATCATCAGTTTTCTGACGACACACACATACATCTCCTCATCCTCTTCTCACTATTATTCCCAGCCATCACCTTCAGACCCATACACTTCCTCTTCATCATCTTATTGTTGTTATTCCACCAAGTTTACTGCTCTCCTTTTTGGACACTCATTAGATTTGTGTCCTGGCTCACCGCATCTGTAGCACTTTGATGGAGTTGGTTTAGTATAAGGATTGGCGAGTTTGAAAGTTATTTGGAGCTACTTTGTTTGAGCTTCCGCAATTAGTGCTTCCCTTGTCAACACTTCTCCCCGTAGGGGTTGCAGTAACCACTTTCTTTCCTTTATTACCTAGACTCTTCTCACCTATATAGCGCTTAAACTCCCGTTGCTTCTCATTCAGTATAGATTCAGCTTTCATAGCTAAATTTCTCGCATCTTGCACTGTAAGCACCATTTGGATTTCTATCTTCTCCCTTATATTTGATCTCAACCCTCCCAAGTAGCGTGAAGCTTGTTGAGGTTGAGATTCAGACAATTAGTTACGGGCTGCCAACCTCAAAAACTCTGTTGTATATTCATGAAGGTTACGACCACATTGATGACACTACTGATATATGTCAAAAATATACTACTCATAATCTGGCTGTAAGAATTTCCCTCTAAGCGACTACTTCATCCTCCCCCACGAAGAAATTGGATTCCACCCTTCTCTCCTTCTTGACTCCTGCAACTGCTCCTACCATATGGAAGCTCCCACCTTTAGACGATAGGCCACAAACGTCACTTTCCTATCCTCTAGAATCCTTTTATAATCGAAGAATTTCTCTAACTCTGTTGACTAATCTAGAAAGCCTTCAATATCTAGATCTCCACTCAAAGATGGGATATCTACTTTAAGTTTATATTCATAGTCTCCTCTTCGTCTTGGCTGGATGACTTCTTCTTCATCACTGGAACTATTTTCATGATTCCATAATACGAGATTTTGAATATGAGGATGTTTCACAGGGTCACCTTCCCTAACAACTGGTTTCTCAATTCTTCTTATGTTGTCTCCTTGCAACAACGCTTGCAACTGGTCTTGAATCAACGCCAACTGTCGTTCTATATTATGAATTGACTCTCAAACTTTGGGTAACCCACAAACGTTATCTTTGGTGTTGACCATTGTCAGACGAACAAACCTCAGGTTTTCAAGGCTCTAATACCACCTGACGCAGTGCGGAAACACAGTACTCTAATCTAAGAGTATAGAAAATGCAAATCTAATCTAAGATCTACAAAGAACCCAAAAGGTAGAGAAAACCTTAAGAGAAATAGAGTATTTTGATTGAAAATAGGCAAAGTTTCTTCCGCAATACAATAAAGAAGTATTTATATGAGTTATAATGAACTATAACCTAATAATAAGGATAAAAACATCCTCGTAGTCCTAATAAAAGTAAAACACAATAAATAAATAAATTTTTTAATCTAAAGCTTCGCGTCATAGTATCTACAATTTAGAGAGCCATTTGTTAAAGCATAAGTTCCATATTGATCCTAAATTTTAAGAAGCTTTCTTTTACCATAATGACGCTTATTATACTTTCAATCTCGTATACATAATTTAAAATCTTCTATATAGCAATAGTTGCTTATTTCTGAGCTCCATGATAAACCTTTTGCTGGCCACTCGGGTTTCAAAGACATGGTGGCCTGTTTAGCAACGAACTTTCACTGGTTGGGACAATATCAAGATGTGAAGAGGTAGATCAGTGAATGCCAAACTTGTCAGCAATCCAAATATTCAACTCAGAAACATGTGAGATAATTACAAACCTTTCTGATAGTAGAGGTGCTGGATAAATTAGACAATTAGACATTTTGAGTCAGTGCCTACAGGCCTGCTTATAGTGTTTCTTTATAACAAACCTCACCGATGGTGTTAAACTTTTGTTTCCATTATTCATTGCTTATTTTAATTTATGACCATTCATTTATTTAATTTTTATAAATGCTCATTTACTAAATAGATGGATACTCATGAACTAAAGTAAGCACAAAGTAATAAAAATAGGTGATCTATTCTGAATACTCCATCTAGTTATATATTGGTATAGGCCCCGTACCACTCTTCCATCAAGATGTCACCGTTTCATGTCTTATATGGCCTATTACCTCTTTCAGTTCCAACTTTTCAGTCTGACGACACTTCTATAGCAGATTTGGGTGAAATCTTAACATAAAGGGAAAAAATTATTAGTGGTTGGGCCGGCCCTGTTGGGCCTTGAGCCGATCGGCCCATTCATCAAAGATAACCATGTCAAGCCCAAGCCCGATCCAAGCTCTTCTCAGCCCACCTGCATGT
>JANZLX010150472.1:0-16896 GCA_025531955.1 Erythroxylum orinocense
TGATGAATTGTGAAATGATGTTAGAAATGTATATGACATATGTCATGCTCTTGAAATCAAGTTTCCAAAATGTGCCACATGGGCAACACGTTTCAAGTTTATGAATTGCATGTTATGTGGGTTTGTGGTGGCCTGTTCTATCAATCAAGTGCACTTGTCTAAAGGATTCTCCTAACTGCCTGCTAGTGGCATGGAGCTCTTTCACGAACTCCCTTAAGTTCACGACTACGCAAGACCATTTTGTAGAATTGCGATAATACGTTTTGTTCACAGCTACACAGGACCCTTATGAAAAATGTGTAGTACATTCTATTACAAATCCACCCGAACCATTCTGATGTGTTTAATTGATTTTGATGTGTTTGATTGGTTATGAGGTATTGGCAAGTTTGATGGATGTATGACCTATGTGAATTGTGATTTGGTTTGACAAGTTGAGAAATAGATGTTTTATGGATTTTGTTATATATTATCATGAAAGTTTTCAAGGGATTTTGTTTATTACCGATTATAAAACTGTTACCCACGAGCTTTAAGCTCACCTGATCACCTTCCCATCCACAGGCGATGAGAAAGATATTGAGCTATCGAGTTGAATATCAAGACATCACTCCATTTTGCACTTTTGTTCTTTTGATCTTTGGAAGTTGGAATTTGTAAAACAATGCTTTAGTTGCATATTGAGAAATTATTGCTTTTGTAAAGTTTGTATTTTTTGGATTATGTTATAAAGTGGCTCGAAATGCCCAGTAAAGCGTTGCAAAACTCTTATTTTGAAGCGAATGAAGTACTTATGCACTATGGTTGTTTATGGCTTTTCAAATATTTACCTTGCTAATTTCAAGTTTTCATAAGGGTAGGATCGTGTTCTGAATTCAAGGGAGAATCTGGAATAATCTAGGTAGACCTAGTAAAATTTTGTCTTCTTGAAAGTTATAGATGATCCTTTTAGCTTTCTAACGATATAAAGTTTGTAATTTTTGGACATCGGAATGGAAAGATATGACTATTACTAGTTGGGTTGCTGCATAGGATATATGTTGTAGGACAGCTATGGTAAATGATAGGAAATTGTGGTTTTGTTGAACCAAATGGGATGAGAATTGAGAATGTTGTCAGATAAATTTGTTGTTTGAGTTGTTATGAATTGATTTGGCACTAGAAGATTTGAATTTGGGGAGTTATTAAGTGAATATGATGTTAGATTAGATGTAGGAAGCTTTGAAGAGGCTTTGGAGGGGTTTGGGGAACCCTTATATCCATTAGACAGACTCTAGGTTTGTTTAATGGACCTTCTTGGATGAAAAAGGACCCCTAGCATCACCAATGTCCATTTAATGGACATTAGGTCCGTTAAATGGACCTTCTCGGGTGAAAATTGGCTCCCAACCCTGACAATGTCCGTTAAACATACATGGGTGTCCATTAAACAGACATTCACGGGACAACTTAAGGAAATTGCAATTTTGGACCATCTTAAACTCAGAATCTCACTTTGTGGTGTGCATGAAAGTTGTAGATCTAGATTTCCTGTTTTAAATAGTCTAAAAATGAACTCAATAAGATATATATATTGAAAGTTATGGTAATTGCGTCAAGATAGGTACCAATTTGATTGAGGGTATAAACATGTTTGATTCTTTCGGGTATGACTTCCTCATCCAACCTCCAAATGAAGTGATTCTTGAAGCAATGGATTCCTAATATTGTTTCATATCTCTAGATGAAAAATGGTATCTTTTGGAGTTGTTTTGAGAAAGTTTGAAATAAGGAAAGTGAGGGGTCAGTTGGGAAAGCGTAATTGGGGTATGATCACACTTAGGCTTTTTAGGCATATCTTGAGCTATAGAGCTCCAATTGAGATAATTCTTGCTTCAAAACAAACTAAAGACTTAGAGTTACAATTTATTTGAAGAAGTAAAGCTTTAATTATGGTGATTGACTGGTGTGGGCACACCACCATTATAGAATGATGGCAAGTGACCTACAGGGTAATAAGCACAAGGTGTATGACTCCAAATGTTGGGCTCTGGAAACGGGGTCCAACATGTTATGATATCAAAGAGACTAGGTTTAGGTTCAAGTTTGGGACTAGGTTTAGAAGTGCCCTAGGCATGGAATGGGTAGTTTTTATTTACCAAATGAACATGCATTATTTGTTTTTAAAATGAACAATTTGCATTGTTTTGAATTGTTTTACATGATTTAAAACTATTTGGCATGAACTAAAGATTTTCAATGGTTTTATATTGAAGGAGTGATTATGCTGCCTCGAAAAAGAACTCGAGAAGCTCTGGCTCGATCTAGCTCTCATAGGGGAAGTACGGATGAATCGCATGTCCCGCAGGACGCAAGGACATGCTCTACTCCTGATTCTGAGGCACCTAGTGTGCAACATGAAGTGCCACTGCCTCCTCCTCCTATGCCTCAAGTAAACCCTCTAGATCCACAGTTCTTTCAAGCCTTTGTTTAGGCTTTCACTTATATCATGGGCCAAGGATCACAAGCTTCAGTGCCAACTCTAGTGGATCTAAGTGGGTAGTATGATAAGCTCCGCAAATATGGGGCTATTGACTTCAATGGGACTACCAACTCTAAAAAGACAGAAGTATGGTTGAAGAGGACCGAGAGAGTCCTGATTCAGATGAAGTGCTCTGACGAAGAGAAACTGGATTATGTAGTTTGCTTACTACAAGGGGATGCGCTTCATTAGTGGGAATCAGTTCCCCACAGTCAGGTTATGCCTCCGCTGCTGACATGGAGGGACTTTTAGGAAGCTTTCAGGAGGAAGTACTTCTCGAGGGTCTATATCCAAGAGAAGGCCAGAGAATTTTTTAATCTCACACAAAAGGATATGAGTGTGAGTGAGTATGAGTTGAAGTTCACTCAGCTTTCCTGATATGCGGCCAACATTGTGGCGAATGAGGAGGACAAGTGCTGCAAGTTTGAGGGTGGTCTTCATCTGGGGATCAAGGAGAAGGTGTTGATCCACAACTTCTGTGACTACCAGCAGTTGGTAGATGCTGCACTCCAGGCTAAGAAACTGGAAAACATAAGATATGAAGCGAATAAGAATAGAAAGAGTAGGGAATAGTCTGCTAAGAAGGGAGTGAGTGCTCCCATGCCAGAGAGGGGCTTCCGCTCCCAGAGCGAAGAGGGGAGTAGTGGCTCTGCCAAGAATAAGCAAGTCAAGGCAGTTTTAGTGCAAGCCTCAACTGTGGGAGGCAATAGAAAGATGGAGAGGGGTAGTCGCATGAATATGAACTCCCAATGTGAGCATTGTGGGAAATTTCACAGGGGAAAGTGCTTCAAGTTACTTGGAGCATGCTTCCGATGTGGTGAGAAAGGACACATAATCAGGGACTATCCCCAAGCAATTAGGTAAGAGGGGTCATAATCACAAGCCCCAAAAAAAAACAGAAACAGTGGGGACCAGACTAGTCATTGGGATGGGCAATTCTGGAGCTGCTAGGAAGGTTGTTCCTCTAGGAGGGTCAAGGGGTCAGGCACAAGCCAGGGTGTTTGCCATGACTAGAGAGGAAGTTGCAGCTGCTCCTGAAGTTGTCGTGGGTATGGCTCAGTTTTCAATTTTGTAGTTTATGTATTAATTGATTCTGGTTCGACGCATTCATTTGTTTCTACAAGTATGACTTTGCAAGCTATGAATTCAGTGCCTTTGAATAGTCCTTTGCTTGTTAGTACTCCTCTAGGGAGGAATGTAGTAATCAGTCGAGTGTATAGAGACTATGAACTGGTCATTGACGATGCTAGACTGGTTGTAGACTTGTTGCCTCTAGTGTTGAAAGGTTTAGATGCTATACTTGGAATGGATGCCATGGAGAAGTATCATGCGAAGTTGGATTGTAGCCTCAAGGTGGTGGAATTTGATATGGAAAATGGGGAGAAGGTGACTTTTCGAGGAGACAAGAGAATACCATCGCCAAGAATTATTTCAGCTTTGTTAGATGACAGAGTGATGGGAAAGGGGTGTGAAGCCTTCTTGGCACATATTGTGGACATTGAGGTGAACGAAGGGAGGTTAGAGGATTTTCCAACAGTAAGGGAGTTTCTAGAGGTGTTCCCAGAGGACTTACCTGATTTGCCACCGGTGACGAAAATCGAGTTTGTCATTGACTTGATTCTCGGAACTGCACCCATTTTTATACTACCTTATAGAATGGCTCCAACTGAACTAAAGGAACAGTTGGAAGAACTATTAGAGAAGGGGTATGTACAGATGAGTTTGTCACTATAGGGAGTGTAGATTTTGTTCGTTAAGAAGAAGGATGGGATATGGCACATGTCCATTGATTACCGGAGGCTCAACAAGGCAACTGTTAAGAACAAGTACCCTCTGCCTCGGATAGATGATCTGTTTGATCAGTTACAGGGAGCAAGGGTCTTTTCAAAGATTGATCTCAGGTCAGGCTATCATCAGCTCAGAATCAAGGAGTCTGATGTAAGTAAGACAGTCTTTAAGACTCGTTATAGGCATTACGAGTTTCTAATCATGCCATTCGGACTGACCAATGCTTTGGCTGCATTTATGGATCTTATGAATAGGGTCTTCAAGGAGTACCTAGATCAGTTTTTCATAGTATTTATCGATGACATTCTGGTTTATTCCAAGAGTGAAAGGGAACATGAGGAACATCTCAGGATAGTGTTGCAGATATTAAGGGAGAAGGAGCTTTATGTTAAATTTAACAAATGTGAATTTTGGCTTCACAAAGTGATTTTCCTTGGACATGTGATTTCGAAAGATGGGCTACATGTTGATCCAAGGAAAATTGAAGCAGTGGTGAATTGGCATGCAATGATGATATTGGCAGAGGTCAGAAGTTTTCTAGGTCTGGCGGGGTATTATAGGAGATTTGTTAAAGGATTCTCGATGATAGCTACCCTTATGACCAAGTTATTGAGGAAGAATCAGAATTTTATCTGGAGTGATGAATGCTAGAAGAGCTTTGAGGAGCTTAAGTACAAATTGATAAGTGCTCCAATTCTGACTTTGCCCACAGCAGAGGAAAGTTATACAGTTTACATGATGCTTCAAGAAAGGGTTTGGGTTATGTGTTGATGCAAGGAGACAAGGTAATAGCTTATGTCTAACAGCAGCCAAAGCCTTATAAACTGAATTACCTAACCCATGATCTGGAATTGGCAGCAGTAATTTTTACCTTGAAAATTTGGAGACATTATTTATATGGGGTGCAAACAAAGATTTTTACGGATCACAAGAGTCTCAAGTATTTATTAAGTTAGAAAGAGTTGAATTTGAGACAGAGAAGATGGCTAGAGTTGCTCAAAGATTATGATTTGTTGATTGAATACCATCTACGAAAGGCGAATGTGGTAGTGGATGCCTTGAATAGGAATCCTCCATTGCTCATGTTCAAACAGTGTATCTGCCGTTATTGGAAGAAATGGCGAAGCTTAGAATAAGTTTGAAATAGGAGGAACTCGATTGTGTTAGTGCTAATTTCATAGTGAGACCGATACTGAGGGAGAAATTTAAGGAATTACAAGCACAGGATGCAGAATTGAGTAAGCTTCGAGAAGAAATTCAGGATGGCAAGAAATTTGAAGTGGTAGTGAGGGATGATGGACTTATGGTTGTCAGAAACAGACTTTGTATTCTAGATGTCAAGGAAGTAAAGGATGAAATACTAGATAAGGCACATAATGTGCCTTATGCCATGTACCTAGGTAGCACCAGGATGTACAGAGATCTAAAAGAGCATTTCTAGTAGAAAGGCATGAAGAGACATGTAGCAGAATATGTGAGCAAGTGAGTGTGTCAGCAAGTCAAGGCTGAACACCAGGCACCTTCTGACAAGTTAAAGCCATTGTCCATTCCTAAGTGGAAGTGGCAACAAGTAACTATAGATTTTCTAATGGGTTTGCTTAAGACTAGTAGGAAGCATGATGCAATATGGGTCATTATTGATCGGTTGACAAAGTCAGCCCACTTTCTAGCGATCAAACAGATTGATTATTTGCATGTGTTAAAAAAGAAGTATATTGATGAGATAGTAAGATTGCATGGGGTTCTAGATTCCATAGTTTCTGACTGGGATCCTCGATTTACTTCGAGATTATGGGGAAGCTTACAAGAGGCTCTTGGAACCAAGTTGAATTTTAGGCTTTTCATCCCCAGACCGATGGTCAATCTGAGAGGACCATTTGGACACTTGAGGGAATGCTCAGGGCATGTGTGATGGACTTCAAAGGAGTTTGGGATGAACATTTGCCATTAGTCGAATTTGCTTATAATAATTTGTACCACTCAAGCATTCAGATGGCTCCTTATGAAGCACTATATGGAAGGAGATGTAGAACTCCGATATATTCGGATGAAGAAGAAGAGAGGAAACTGATAGGGTCAGAGTTGCTTCAGATGACAGTCGATAAAGTTGATCTAGTTAAGCAACGACTTAAGGCAACGCAGGATAGAATGAAGAGTTATACTGATGCACACCGAAAGGGGATGGAATATGAAGTCAGTGAGAAAGTATTTCTTAAGACGTCTCCTCGGAAAGGAGTCATGAGGTTTAGCAAGAAGGGCAAGTTGAGTCCGAGATATGTGGGTCCTATAAGATTGTAGAGAGGATCAAACCGCTAGCCTATAGGTTGGCGCTGCCACCAGAATTGTCACAAATATATTAAGTTTTTCATGTGTCCATATTGAGGAGGTATAGATCGAATCCATCCCACATCATTCTAACCATTAAGGTTTAGTTGAGAGATGATTTGAGTTATGAGGAGATTCCAGTGGAGAGTTTGGACACCAAGGAAAAGATACTCAGGAACAAGATAGTTCAACTAGTTAAAGTCCTGTGGAGAAACCATTCGGTGGAAGAGGCCATATGGGAGCCCTTAGAAGCCATGAAGGAGAAGTATCCATACCTCTTCAACGAATCAGGTAAGAATTTCAAGGATGAAATTCCTTAAGGGGGAGAAATGTTGGCCCCTGAATTTTTTTATTTGATTAAGCATGATTAGATTAATTTTTGGGATCTTTCTAGATTTATGTATGTTGGAATAAATTAGCATGTTAATATTAATGAGATTATGTGACATAGGTGAAGTGAATTAAAGTTAAAGTGATAAGTTGCCTAAAGGGTATTGTTAGAAGATCACTTAAGTTGTAAAATCTTAAAGCTTTAAAGGAAGGGTAGTATGGACATTATGCTATCATTAATGGTATAAAAGGGAAGAAAATGAGTTGTCTTCCAATTAGACGAAGCAAAAAACAAAATTAGAGAGAAAAGAGGGAGAGAGAGTGTCGTATGAGGAGAAAAGGGGGGAAAGAAAGAAGACCAACCTAGGTTTTGATTTTTTTCTTAACCTTTAAGAGGGATTTTGAGAGTGATCAAGAAGGGAAAAAGAAAAAGGAAGGTTAAAGCTTCCATTAAAACCAAGAAAATCATTGTTGGGTGAAGATTCAAGGTAAGTGATTTTTAATGTTTTGAATTTTTGGAGTGTTTTTGGTTCAAAGAGCTTAGGAAATGTATGGATTTAGGTATTCTAGGATCAATTTCATGCATTTGGTTCTTGGGTTTTCTAATTTGAATTATATTGAATTGGAAATTTTTTCATTGCTAAAGGGAGGCAAGAGGAACAAGAAGAGACACATCCTTGAACAAGTTTTCAAACAAGGAAATCAAGGTGGGTGACATTTTTATAATTGAGTAAATAAGCTATTAAAGTTTCTTTAAAATAAATGAAATTAAATGATTTCCAACTACCTTGAAAATGTACATTTATTGTTTTTAAAGATGGTTTGAGAATGTGCCATATGTTTTTGTATATGAATTTTGTGAATGATTTTTGAGTGATATGGGAATGATTTCAAATTGTTCCATAATTGTTGTATTTGTGGCTTTAGATGATTTGAGAAATGGTTATATGATTGGTATGGGTTTTTGGGTGATGAATTGTGAAATGATGTTAGAAATGTATATGACATATGTCATGCTCTTGAAATCAAGTTTCCAAAATGTGCCATATGGGCAACACGTTTCAAGTTTATGAATTGCATGTTATGTGGGATTGTGGTGGCCTGTTCTGTCAGTCAAGTGTACTTGTCTAAAGGCTTCTCCCGCCTGCCCGCTAGTGACATGGAGCTCTTTCACGAACTCCCTTAAGTTCACGATTACGTAAAACTATTTTGTGGAATTGCAATAGTACGTTTTGTTCACAACTACACAGGACCCTTATGGGAAATGTGTAGCACATTCTGTTACAGATCCACCTGAACCATTCTAACGTGTTTGATTGGTTATGAGGTATTGGCAAATTTGATGGACATATGACTTATGAATTGTGATTTGGTTTGATAAGTTGAGAAATAGATGTTTTATGGATTTTGTGATAAATTGTCATGAAAGTTTTCAAGGGTTTTTGTTTATTACCAATTATAAAACTATTGCCTACGAGCGTTAAGCTCACCCCCTCACCTTCCCATCCACAGGTGATGAGAAAGATATCGAGCTATCAATTTGAGCGTCAAGGCATCACTCCATTTTGTAAAATTGGAATTTGTAAAACAATCCTTTAGTTTCATTTTGAGAAATTATTGCTTTTGTAAAGTTTTTATTGTTTGGATTATGTTGTAAAGTGGCTCAAAATGCCCACTAAAGCATTGTAAAACTCTTAGTTTGATGCGAATGAAATACTTATGCACTATGGTTGTTTATGGCTTTTCAAATTTTTACCTTGCTAATTTCAAGTTTTCATAAGGGTAGGATCATGTTCTGAATTAGGGAGAATCTAGAATAATCTAGGTAGACCTGGTAAAATTTGTCTTCTTGGAAGTTGTAGATGATCTTTTTAGCTTTCTAACGATATAAAGTTCATAATTTTTAGACATCGAAATGGAAAGATATGATTACAAGTTGGGATGCTTCATAGGATATATGTTGTAGGACAGCTTTGGTAAATGATAGGAAATTGTGGTTTTGTTAAACCAAATGAGATGAGAATTGAGAATGTTGTCAGATAAATTTGGTGTTTGAGTTGTTATGAAGTGATTTGGCACTAGAAGAGTTGAATTTGGGGAGATATTAAGTGAATATGATGTTAGATTGGATGTAGGAAGCTTTGGAGAGGCTTTAGAGGGGTTTGGGGAACCCCTATGTCCATTAGAAGGACTTTAGGTCCGTTTAATGGACCTTCTCAGGTGAAAATTGTTTCCCAACCCTGACAATGTCTGTTAAGCGGACATGGATGTCTGTTAAAAGAGCATTCATGGGACAATTTAAGGAAATTGCAATTTTTGACCATCTTAGAGGTAGAATCTCACTTTGTGGTTTTCATGAAAGTTGTAGACCTAGATGTCATCTTTTAAATAGTCCAAAAATGAACTTAATAAGACATATATATTGAATGGTATGGTAATCGCACCAAGAAAGGTACCAATTTGATTGAGGGTATAAATATGTTCTTTCGGGTATAACTTCCTCATCCAACCTCCAAATGAAGTGATTCTTGAAGCAATGGATTCCTAACATCGTTTCGTATCTATTGATGAAAAACGTTATCTTTTGGAGTTGTTTTGAGAAAGTTTGAAATAAGGAAAGTGAGGGGTCGTTTGGGAGAGCGTAATTGGGATATGATCACACTTAGGCTTTTTAGGCATATCTTGAGCTGTAGCGCTTCGATTGAGATGATTCTTTCTTCAAAACAAACTAGAGACTTAGAGTTACAATTTCTTTGAAGAAGTCAAGTTTTAATTGTGGTGATTGACTAGTGTGGGCACACCACCATTGTAGAATGACGGCAAGTGATCTACAGGGTAATAAGCACAAGGTGTATGACTCAAAATGTTGGGCTTCAAAAACAGGGTCTAGCATAATTTATATTAAAGGAGTTCATATTCATCAGAATTTGCATGAAGAACAAACTTTTTTTGTTGATTAGAATGTTAAGAAAAGTTTTTCAAAGAGAATAATTTTATAAATGTTGCTAAGTTACCTATGTGTAGTAACAAATTAGTAATATGACATAACATAATGGAACATGTTTGTTTTGATTTATTTAAAATTATGAATGACAATGATGTTGTGCAAGATCTTTCCTAAGTGATTAAAACTAAATAAATTGGTCAATCACATCAGCTTAGTAAGCAAGCAATATTTTATTTGATAAACTTCTTATAGAGCAAATTAAAGGTTGGCACTACTTCACTCTGATGTATGTTAACCAATGAGTGAGGTTTCACTAAATGAGACTAGATTCTTCATGTTATTTATGTATAACTATAATAGATATAGTTGGATTGCACTGTTGAGGACTAGGGGATAAAGTGCTTATTTAATTCAAAAAAGTGAAGACTGCAAAAGGAAGTTTTTCATTAAATGAGTGAATATTTTAGTAAATTGGCTATATATACTACCCACCAAAACACTCGAAGGTAGAACACCATATTTGATAGTGTAGTAACACTATATTCAATAAGGCAACAACCAAGAAGTGATGGGTTGCATATATGAAATGGGAAATTTCCATGATAAATAAGAATGAAACAACACCAATAGAAGTAAAACAACATCAACCTAAAGACATAATACAACATCAGCCAAAAAACAGAACAACATCAGCATTGAGTTGTCCTATCCTTTTCCTTCCATGTTCAATCATATGGTATAAACAAATTATGTTTCTTTATGAGGAGACATTTATATTGTGCATAAAATAGGAGCTTTGGGATCTAAGAAACGTAAGTGCATAAATGAAGAACTTACAGGAACTTGTATTTCTTGATGATCTTATTAGATTATTGGAGTCATTCACCTACATCATAACCACAAACATCGTTTAAAGTAAACAAATATATATGATTTGTAACATAGATTGTCTTATTACTAAAGAAATTAGTAGTTGTGTTAGTTGTCAAATGTTTATTCGTATCACCACCTCATTTATTTTCCATCAAACCACGCTGCAACCTAAACCAGGATATGATAAATTAGGAAAGGATGAGGTGAAATTCAAGGTTAAACGACATCATCCATGAATTTATGTTTGAATGAGAATACCTACTTAATCATAATAAACATGCACAATTATTCCCATCTTAAATATAGAACATAAAATGATGCTTTTCCAAATTCCCTCCTTGCCTAACAAATTACAAATTGGTGTTTACTCCAAGGATAAGACAAACTGAACACATCCCAAACAAAAATAAAAACTGAAAGCATAGACAAGAAATCTAAAAATAGAGGAGAACTATGTTACCTTGGTTTGCTTAAGCCTTTTGGAGGTGAAGGTGATATCTTCCGTCTAAAAATAAAGGTGGTGTGTACTTATTCTTGCAACTAAGATAGAATTGTATCACTATAATTGTCAAAATTGCTATTATTTTACAATTAAAAGTAAAGGATTGGATACTATAAATCTTTATGAAGTGCTATAAAATACTATGACAAAGCTCAAAAGGAACACCGATAGAAGACAAAATCTTATATTAGTTGAACAATAAGACAAATTTTGGACAAATGCAACAGTATCCTCATCTAATAAAAACAAGTGCTGCATTTAGAATCTCTTATAACTTTCTCGGTATTAAAAACAACCAATCTAGCTATGAAGCAAATAAAAAGATCAAGCATAGCATAATGTAAGCATGAATGAATACTGAGAAAAATTAATACTACCCTAAGTATGAAGTACTAACAAATTCATCGACCTTCTTATTGATGGCTAAAAAGGAACTAATAAATAGATAATCTCTATAATGTGAATTGCAAAATGTGGCTTTCATCAGGTATTAAACAGTAAACACAAGCATTAGTGGGAAGATTCCAGTTCTTTATACAGTAGACGCAAGCACTAGGTGGGAAGAATACTCATTAATGACATATTAAATTGACAAAATAGACGAGTAAAAGGAGATAATATTTTAATTCCAATGCATATCAGCGTGATAGCTTTCTTAAATGCGAAACATGAGGACACACCAATGCTGAGACATATTACTAGTTGGTATGATAGAGAACCATTCTAACAATGTTTTTGAATAATAAGAAGAAAACTGAGTACATGAACTCCAATTCTACCAATGTTAGGGATAGGATGTACCAATGGTTAATTTGGACAGAGACAAGGTAGTCAAACAATAATCCATTTCAAGTACTTCTACTTAATGATGTGAAAAGATTAGAATCTTATGGTACATTGAGAATAGGTGGCTAAGTCATTGAAAAAGAGAAGACATTTCACAAACTCAACCTAGTAGATGAAAAAAATTTCAACAAAAACAAATATTACATCAGCTAGGTATATGGTAGTAGACATTCAAAAATCAACTGAAAAGAATGAGTATTAAAATTTCTAATTAGAAATTGCAGAACCTCATGCTAAGCATTAGCTTCTACTAGAAATTATATTCAAATCCCAAGAGAATATCCCAACTTAGATAGGTAAGTGAACCCAAACACCAGTTCAACACATCAACATCCTCTGAACAATTATTAATTAAAATATGAAGTAAGTGATACCACAAAAAGACGCAGGACCTTCCATAAGTCCTAACATGCATACAATTCTTAGTCAGCTACGTAGAACACGTTTCACTCTCAAGTCCAAACAACGTAGAACTATATTTTTTTATTAAAACACAAAAATTGAAGTTATAGAAAAGGCATTCTATCTGGGTTGGGAGAAAATACCAAGTAACATAAACACGAAGCCAGAAATGTTAAGGGATCTGATCAACAGAAACTAAAAAAAACCCAATATAATTCCCATACTTTCCTTTACAATACCCACCAAACAACCACACTTTACGATCAACTGCAATAAGCAAATCAGAGAAGCAACGATACCTATCCACATGGTGCTTTAAACCATATCGGATAGCTCGATCTAGTCGTAGAAAAGAGAGTTAACAATTTTCCTAGATCAAAAAGGGTATAGAATTAGAAACAGAAGTTTGTAGCAGAAGCAGAAACAGAAACAGAAATGGAAGTGTGAGAAAAATTCTTACTGGTTTATGGTAGCTGATACTTCGATGGTGGAAGTTTATGGATGTGGTGAGTGAAATGAAAAAGACTACAGGTGCATGTAGTCAGAGCCAGAAGAAGAGAGGAGAGCGAAGTAGAAGACATGGGAACACACGTCAAAAATATGTGAGGGAATGATAATCTAGAGGAATGGAGCAATGGCCAAAAACAAGGAATCAAAGTAAAAGCTTAGTATTTATAGTTACTTACAAAACACTACTTTTCATTCTATACCCATTCCTTTTTACTCATACCTACTAAATAAGCACACCTACTAAATAAGCACACCCTTAATATTAATATCTAATATCAATAAAATAATGAATACAAACTATTTTGGGATAACACATAATTATAATGTGGATCTTATAATTATAATTCATTATAATTTTATTTGTAAGGTACATTTTTATAGTAAACTTTATCGTCTACATCTGAATATGCATAATATAAAGAATATATTTAAATAATTATGTCACTAAACTATACTAGTTGATTGATTGCATGACATAAACCAATATCTAAGTGCTTAGTTGCCCTTATCAGATTTAGAAGTTAGATATCATAAAATCCAACAAATTGTATATAAATAAAAATAAATTAAAATGAAAATACAGGAGAAAAATAAAAATAAAAATAAAAGAGAGTTACAAAATGAAGATAAGTAAAGGTGAAAGGAGGCTCATGCATAAGTATCATGTTAGAACATCTTCCCAAGTGTCATTTAATAAGAGATTAATATTACTAACTCTTTGGCCCTATTTGACAATCAACAGATTGCATTAATTGTTAGCTATTTCCATCAGTGGTTAGTTGACAACAGATTAATATAGCTGATTTGATCAGTAGATAACATCAACTGTTTATTTAAACGTGTTTGGTAAATTTAACTATTTGGTATTAGTTGTTTATATGTAAAATAACTTATAAGAACATGACTTAAAAAATGTATAAGGACATGAGTATTATATCTTAATATTTCTTTGAATATTCTGATAAGAATTTAGATAGAGCAAAAGAAGCCAACAACATTATTTAAAGCAAAGGTTTATAATAATCCAAGGGCAGTGTCTAATAGCTATTAAACTAGAAGCAATATTATCACGAGTAGTTGTCATCTCTTATGTTCTCAGTTCTTCAATCCCTTCTTATGTAGAGTTAACTTCAACATCTTCAAATACATTTTGAGGTATAAATTCAGGATCTTGATCAATAATAGTCGGGTCACCAGTTGTTCTTCTTCTAATATAGTTATGTAATGCAAAAGTTGCACAAATTATTCCTCATCTGTGCAATTTACTCGATCCTTTCAGTTGTCATTATGTTTACTTTTAAAGTTAAAGGAAGACGTATATATTGAGATGACAACTTTTTGTATATTTTGACTCAAACTTGATATTAATTGAATTTCAAAAATTAAATTTAAAAAAATTAAATTTAAATAATAAACTTATTATCTCTATCTCTATCTCTATCTCTTTGAGCAATTTTTAATAACTTTTAGATATAATAGTCTTTTAGTCCCTTAATTTCTCAACTGTTGGAATAAAAAGCTCCTGACAGGTGCATTTTCAAGTAGATAGAGTTTAATCTGTCAACCTAATCAGCTGATTACCAAACATAATTATCAGCAGTTTGACATAGTCAAACAACTAAAATCTTTCAATATGCCAAAAATGACTGGTAAGTCATTTACCAATCTAAGGCCTTTGCTTTTTTGTGTGAAGATGTGTGTCTCTTATGTAAGTCACTGTGACACTTATACGTGTGAACGAAAATCTCCACATGTTATGCTAATTGATTGATCATCATATTTGCATCATGTCTTGACACTTGATCCTTAAAAAAAAGGACACTTTTGAATAAAGGAAAAAATATTGTAATATATAGAGGAATTATTTTATAATTTTTATAAAATTAAAAGGTTATTTAACAATTTTTAAAAAATATCTAAAGTACCAATATTATAACATAATTAAAATTGATATAATATGCGATACAATATTGATAACTTAGATACAAGTTGTTCTTAGTATCTAAAGTCACAACAACTCTTGTATTCTACATAACTACCCGGCTGTTAGATAAAAATATCTAAAATTTGATATCCATAGAAACAAATACCCTTGTCCCTGACTTGAAATGTTTTATTTTAATATCCAAAAAGAGATTTGGGTCAAAAGTAAGGAAAAAGGAGTAAAAGGAATTGTCTCAAATCTCAAATTCTAAATCCTACTCCTGTCTTACTTCTTCTTTCTACGTGTCATTTACGGACAAAGACCTATTTTTAGGAAGCAAGCAAACCTAGATGAGGCAAGGTAACAAAGGGCTTTGTGAAACATACTCAGTTTACTGCTTTCAACTTCACGTGCCATTCGTTACGTCCCCCGCAGAAAGCAGAAAAAATAAAGAATTATGTGTAATAAAAATACAATTTTGAATTACATACAAGAAGTCACAAACTCCGATATTTATATTTACTCAAATCTTATGATACAATTGTGCCTATCATAAGAAGTTTATTTGTCTTGGCCTAAATATCATGGTAAAGTTATATCAAATAATGTAGCACTCCACTCCCGCAAGACGTGTACCTACATCCTGAGGGATATCTGAGTCCGTGTTCCGTGAGGATGGCATGCTAATCCACTGAAACAGTCAAAACTCAGTACAATTTTTGTGTATAATCAAATTACACGGAAATCAGTAATCAATTTGGGTTCACTTTATTTCGTAAACATTTTCAATGAACACAATACATTCAATACATAACCCATCAGAATTTCAATAGCCATTTGGGCCCATTACAAACACAAAACATTGTGAGCCATAATGACTTTACATTACATCATAAATCATTTTTACAATAATTTCGGAATATACAAATTTATACAAAAAAAAAACACAAATGCAGATGTGTACTGATCCCGGTCTCTATCTTTCCTCTGCATGTAGTAATTATACTTCCATTTATCTAACGGGGTAATTTTCTGATCCTGAAAAATATTTGCAAATTTTGGGTGAGTTTTGCGAACTCAATGAGTGACCATTGTCGATGGCTCACCTAGTCACATAACACATAATCACATTCACAACATTTCACACTTCACATTAAATAGATATAATCAGTCATATTATACATATGCAGTGCACATGAGACCCACTTTTCATTCGTTATTTTGTTGTGATCGAGTGCCTAAACTGTGCCACATAAGGCTCATTAATAACTGTCCCTAATCCGCTTGGGGGATACAGGGCTCATTAAACGTTGAGCCTGAGGCTCTGATTCATTTTTGAGCTCGAGGCTCTTTTTCACACATTGAGCTTGAAGCTCTAATCGGTAGCTACTCTGGTCACAACATCCATTATGTTTCATGAATTCATGGAATGGAATGTCTCAATAACATTTGCATATTGTCATTCACTCATATTCATATATCATCGAACCATAGTTCGGCATTCAACATTAAAGTTAAGTATCACACTTTCATTCATATGTAAATCCACATTCAAAACACATTTGTCATCGAACCGTGGTCTGGCATTTAACAATATATTATGTACACTTATTTCATGTCATTCACATACAAGTAACATTTCAATATCCCAATCAACATCACAAACATTAGACCTTCTGTCTGGAAATCAACACAATCATTCACATTCATATAAGCATTCAGTAGTCAATCAATACAAAATTCAAAGCATAAAAATAATGAAATGAGACCATCTCGGCTTATTCACAATAGGCTCCAGATTAGCATTTGCTTCCAAATTCTGGGAACGCTTGAATACGAACTTTTAACCAACACAACCCATTTATGCAATACACACATTGCACACACATTAATAATTTTGCACAATTATAAGCATTCATTTATGCACA
>JANZLX010150499.1:0-16888 GCA_025531955.1 Erythroxylum orinocense
GCTCATCTTGGAGCTCTCTTCATCTTCCATCTTTTTCCCTTTGAAATCAACGAAAAATCTTGCTTGAAACTCTAAAAATCCGAAACCTTAGCTGCTGTCTTCTTCTTTCCCTTTTCGTTCTCCCGAAGCCCCACTCTTTCTCTCTTCTCTCATTCTTTCATTTGCTTCTTTCCCTTAAGTCACGACTCTGCTTCTTTAAAAAGCCAACTTACATGTATTTTTCCCATTTTGCCATTAATGAGTCAGAAATGACCAGCTTGCCCCTTCATATAAGCCATAGAACTTAAAACCTTAAGTGATCTTCCAAAAATGCCCTTATAAACTGACATCTTGACTCCAAATTTTGATCAGGAAAATGAAGGAATTTGATAAAACTTTCTTTTGAAAAAATGTTCCTTTTGATCATACGAATCCAACGCCTCAAGAATCAGATCGATCGGAGGTCGGATGAAAAAGTTATGGCCAAAACTGAACCAAGATTGCACACAATACTGAACTTCACCCCAAAAATCGAACGTCTTAGAGGCTAAATTTCCGATCGGCTCCTTCATAACATTTTTAGCCCCATGTCTCTAGTTTAATTTGCAACAAGAATCACCTCGATCGGAGCTCTGTAGCTCCAGATATCCTCAAAATATCGATTGATGTTCAGACTTTTTCAACCGGTCAGCTCACTTTGATCCGATCGATCTCTCTCAATTTATGTCAAAACTGATCAATATTGCATGGAAAGATAGAAAAATGTCTTAGGAATCTAACGCTTCAAAAATCAGGTCGATCGGATGTTGGACGAAGAAGTTATGCTCAAAATAGTGGAAGGAGGTTGGATCTGCCAAAAGATCGCTCAGCGCGCAGCCAAGCGATCGATTGGCCAACCGACTGATCGCCTTGCGCCCGCGCGCGCTGGGCGTGTACGAGCGCTCGGTCGCCTGATCTGACATCCGAACTTCAAATCTTCATATCTTTTGACCCTGAATTTCAAATTGGACAAACTTGGTATCTACGAAAAAGAGAAAAGACCGATCTACAATTTTCATGAAGGACTCAACAACAAAATCGATTCCTAAAGGGGTCGAAAACACACTCAAAGGTGACGGTCGATCGTCTTCACACTAAAGAGCATCAGAACTTCCAAAAATCATAACTTTCTACTCCCTTGTCCAAAAATTTCGTGCTTTATACCACTGGAAAGATAAAAACAATCTCTACAATATTCATAAACAAATCACAAACCAATTCAACCTCTAACTAAGTCAATTTCTCAATCAAAGTTTCTGCCCTGATTAACAATCACCTAAACAATGTCAAAACTTCCAAATTCTATATCTTCCAATTCTCACATCCAAAAATTACAAACTATACATCATTTTCAAACTATGCAAATTCTCTATAACTTTCATGATGATCATTTACTTCAATTCAAACCACATTAATACGACGATCGGCCTCAAAGCACAATACACACAACTCTATACTTAATAGCATTTTTCCGAAACAAAGCCAAATACACTTAACTTTGATAACTCATAACTTTTGATCTCGACATCGAAAACTGTCATACTTTATGACGACCGAAAGCTCTCAACATAATCTACAAGTTTCATGCAGATCATTTTATCAACTTTCGTCTAAACCAAAAGTCAACTACTCATCCCAAAAAGTCAAAATTTCTTAATTCTTCAAATTTTCACATTTTGTTCTCTTTATTTCTTACTTTTCAACCTCCATTTCAATCATCTCATTCACTTAAACTTTCATAACCAAAACTAATCTACTTAAATATCAAAGCCATCAAAACTAATCAATTCATGTTCTCATCAATTTTTCTTAAGGCACAAAATATCTATCACACAATACATAATACTTCATCTTTTTATCAATATAAGCAAAACACAAGGAAAACCCAATGTCTTTCATTATTTCTTTCTTACTTTTCAACTCAATTAAAGCAATTGATTCACCACAAACTCCTCATTTAATATCATTTGATCAAATCAAATTTTCAAGAAAATTCGGGGTCCAACACATTAGGTAACAATTGGAAGCATGAGAAGAAGACACATGGTATAGCTCTCCACTTGACAAATGTCACACCATGTGTCTCACCCCTCACCACACACTTGTACCCCACAATTCCCATATTTGAAAGACCATATTCTTTCATTTTTTTGGTCACATGCTCTCTTCTTCTTCCTCCTCAATATCGACACACCCACACAATCTCCACAACCTTGAATTTTGCCAAAATTCTGCAGCCTTCATCTTGTGATTAAAACCTTTTTATTTCCATTGTGTTCTTAGTGTATGCTTGAATGCTTGGAAGACTTGGTTAGCTTGTTAATTGGGGGACTTTGAGCTGAACAAGTAAGTGATTGATTGCCCCTATTGTGACACATGTGAGCATAACATTCATGATGATTGATTAGGGATGAATTGAGATGAATTGCATATATTGTTGATGATGAAGTGTGCTTGGAATTTAATGGATGAATTGGTTTTGTTTTTGATACATGGAAACCCTAGGTTATAGGTTGTTTTAAAGATGAATTAGATTAAGAATTGACGTATTTCGAAGGTGAATTTATGCTAAAGAAAGGTGCTAGTGTAGTGTTCTTGACATGGGAAAGAGTTAGGGTTACATGTATAAAAGTGAATGAAAGCTTCTGTTCAGTTTTTGATGTCTAAAAGATAAATTGTTTATGAGTTACTAATTGAATGATTTTGAATTGGAATTAGAGATGAATTGATGAGGAATTGAAGTATCTTTAAGGTATAAATGAGGTATAATTGATAGACTATCATGAAGGTGTTAAAATTTGGAAGAAAAGCTTAAGGAAAATGAAGGTGAACTTTCGGTTCACAAAAAATGTGTTTTGTGTGATGGTCAAACCATGTAAGGATAAATTTTTTGACTTTGGTGCATGAGTGTGAGACCCCACATTGGTTTGAGAGGGGAACAAAGTACGCCTTATAAAGGTGTGGATACCTCTTCCTTACAGACGCGTTTTCCATGGCCTAATGCACCAAATCCCATCGGAACTCCAAGGTTAAATGTGCTTGGGCGAGAGTAGTTCTAGGATGGGTGACCTCTTGGGAAGGCCTATGGAAAAGCAAAACCGTGAGGGTTTGGCTGGACCAAGGCCCAAAGCGGACAATATCTGTAAGCATGTGATCTGGGATGTTACAAGAGTTGTATCAAAGCTGATACCCAAACCGCTGTGCCAGCTAGGCTGGACCCCAAAGAGGGCTGGGCCCTAGGGGGTAGAGAGTGTGAGATCTCACATCGGTTGGAGAGGAGAATGAAGTACGCCTTATAAGGGTGCGGATACTTCTCCCTTACAGACTCGTTTTTCATGGCCTAATGCACCGGATCCCATCAGAACTCCAAGGTTAAATGTGCTTGGATGAGAGTAGTTTTAGAATGGGTGACCTCTTGGGAAGCCCTATGGAAAAGCAAAACCGTGAGAGCTTGACTAGGTCAAGGCCCAAAGCGGACAATATTTGTAAGCAGATGATCTGGGATGTTACAATGAGGACATGATTGGGGATTGAAATGAAGCTAGAAAGTTACTTGATTAAGTGATAAAGTGTTTGATAAGTTTAAGTTGCTAACTGAGGTTATAAATTAAGGAATGAATTGTTTAATATCAATGTATATGAATTTAGGAAGTATGAGTTATTAATGGAATAAGGATGTTCTTATGAATACAATTGTAATCCAAAGGGTATAAGCAATGAATTAGGTATGACTGAATGACAATTAGGAAAATTATGTGAATATATAATGCTAGAAAAGGATTGATGAATGCATGATTGATGAATTGAGAATAATCAAACTTACTTAAGGCATAAACCTAATTGCAAACTAGACGTATATAAGCTATAATGATTGTATCATCATGACTTATGATTAGGGATATATACCCAGGAAAGTCAATTAAGCATGCATTGGATATATCATATATACATGTGTATCATTGAGTACTCATTTGATTAAATAAGTTAGTAATGTGTAAATATGTGTATATTACATGATATAGAGGCACAAATTGATCGTCAGCGTCCAGACATTACCAAGTCATCAAGGCAATATCTATTCTGGAGCATACTGCGAGTTGACTTAGATGTGTAATCTCAATTACATATGTGTTTCTGTTTGAATTATGTAAGTTAACTTACATGTTTTCTCACTATGTTTGAATTGTTTTTTATTAACTTTCAGATATTGAGATGTTATAGATATGATTGTGATATTGATAATTCTAGACATTAATGGTTCGAGGAGTTTGATATTCGGGACTGTATTAGAAGTGTTTCAAATTTGTATATGTAAAGTGAAATGAGTACTCAACTAAGTGTTGAATGTCATACTTAGATCCGATGAATATGATAAATGACTGTGCACTTTAAATACAAGGTACTGATAGCATAATATGTAATTTATTACATTTCATTACTTTGGTATGCATGATCATATAAAGGGGTTATGATCGGAGTGACCCACGTGAAAAAGAGCTTAAAGCTCAGGAAATGTGCACAAGAGCCACGGGCTCAATTGTTAATGAGTTTGGTATCCACAATGGGTACGAGACAGTTATGAAATGAGTCTTGTATCTACAATAGGTACGGGATAGTTATGAAATGAGCTCGGTATCCACAACAGGTACGGGACAGTTATGAAACGAGTCTGGTTTCTACAATAGGTATGGGATAGTTAAATAAGTGCTCGGTCACAAAAGAATAAAAATGAAAGTGGAGTCACATATGCATTTACATATATCTATCTATCTATCTATCTATATATATTATATATGTATATATATTGTATATGTTGATGATACACATGATTGAGTTGAATGATTGGATTATTCTGAAATGATTATATAAAATGCTTGTATTTATAATGTGTTTGTTGAAATATGATGTATATTATGATTTGGTACACAAAATTGAATGATGTGAGCTATGGGTTTTAATTATGAATAACGTGATATATTTGTGAATTTGGTTATATACTTTGATGTTTGTGTTCTAACTTGAGTGAGCACATCGATGATAGTTCACTCACTGAGTTTGCAAACTCAACAAAATTGCAATGTTGATTTTCAGGTACTGAGGGGACCTAACTTCCAAGGCAATCTAGTAGCAGCCTAGTATTGTCAATTTTTGGAAACAAGAATGGCTCAAACGTCTGGTCAGCTAATTCTGAAGAATCTAGTTAGAACATTTTGGGTCTAACATCCCATTTCATTTTGTCCATTTTGTATAGAGTTGTGAACTCTCACATATTGTGTATTACATATATACATGAAATATATTTTGAATATTTGTGTTTTGTATGATGCCACCTTAAGTGAACGTGATTGTTCTAACATATCATTCTCATAAGGTATGTCCTTGAATATCTTATGGATGTTCGGGTATATACTTTATAGTAGTAGTTTGTTACATTTCGGCAATACAACGACTGCATTTTAACATCCAAAAAATTTCAAAGTCCCTATAAAAGTTTAAAACATGTCTATTATCATATCAATTTCTCAACTCCAAATTGTGGACTTCAAAATCTACTCACATGCAGTCTCAAATAGTTACATCAATAAACTTTGAAAAGCTAAAACAAAGTCATGCATTTCATTTAAAAACCTTTATACACATCCATTATTTATACAAATGTACTTTCCAAAACATGTTCAAAAATATGCAATAGTTCTAAAAAATATGTACAAGGAAAAATTAAAATGCTTACACAACAACATTTGACGAAGTTGACTACTCGCGAGATGGATTCCTTGCTACTGAAGCCCCTTAGTGTGCACCTGAGGGGTTTTATTTAAAAACAAAAAATAAAAGGTTAGCTAAACAAGTTCTGTGAGTATTATTGGTTTCAAATAGAACATTTATACAAATATTAACCTATATAAAAGAAAACAATTTCTTTTCATTTCAAGTAATAAGCAATGTTCTTACAAAACACATTCTTTTCTTTTCATAAGATTAATGCATGTGTAAAACAAAACATATATATTTTCTGAGATCAAGTTCTACTTTTCTTGTAAAATATACAACGATGGCAATCAATACTTTCATGAACTTTCTTTTTAAAACATAGCCTATCACTAATTTTTATTACCATATGATACCCTTAGGTGTAAGGCCATAGAGCTCTGCTTACCCGTGCCTGGTTAACCTTTATATACCGATTTTTATGAAGCTAATTATGAATCACCTACCCATAATGATGCTAGCACTACATATAAATTAGTGGTTACAGAGCTGATTCTACATCGCTTACCCTTAACAGTGCTGGCACAATATATACTCCACACGTGCAGAGGGCAACTCACATGACATACTGACGGACACAACACCAACCATGTTAGTGACAAACGGCCCCCAAAAACTGCCATACATGTTAGGACGTACTTTTATCGATATAATCATACGTATAAAGACCTAACAGTGTACCATAGGCTAAACCACAATTAATACATAAGCATGCCTCATTTCAATACCAATTAAAAACATATTCAAAATCCATTTCTATGTCAATTTAAAGCATATGCAAAATTCAAAATTCAATGCCCATTCAAAGTGTGTACACCTTATTAATTTCCAAGTGCATTCAAAACTCAATTCAATGTTAAATCAAAGTATATGTAAATCTCATGAAAATTAACTTTTAAATTCAAGTAGTAGTACTAATGGAATTATTCATAAACATGCTTTTCATAGTAAGGTAAAAACCATCTTTACAAAATCAATTTAAAGGTACACTCACTATTTATTGTTTATCGTAAACCACCCTTATATGTTTGGTGCTTTTCGTTTATTAGTCTTAAGTTTACAGTGATGAAAAAACTTTATTATCTTACTCAGCTGTGAGGGAGACCCTAGAAGGGTTCCTAAAACCTGCCAAGTACATCCATAACTTACCACTTTGTTTTACAAATTTTATGACAAAGGGCTTAGCCAACGTCTTATCATTTTTTAAGATTAAAATTTTGTTTTCTTTTCATTCAATCATTGAACAATTTCCATGATTTATACATGTTGTCTTGTTTCCATTTAAATAACGTACATAGTATATACCTACTATTTTCCTTACATTGAACCATTGAACTATGTACAACATAAATGCTGCCATTGAACAACTATTAAGCCACATATATAGCATTTACATGCTACCAATTAATACCCATTGAATAACATACATAATATATGGATATACATGTTATTTTCCTCTCCATTTACCATGTTATTCTTCTCTTCATTTAACCATGCCTCCGTTTGTCCCTTAATTTTCCCATATCAAACTTTCAAATTAGGTTTTGAAGTCATCTATACATTTGTTTTCCTATGTATCTATTTTTCATATCATTAAAAATCATGCCATTTCAACCTCTAAGTTATGAAAAATGTACCAAAAATCACAAGCTGTTTTAATATAGGGATAGTATCAGTTACCATAATCAATCTCAATTTTCAATATCATTCAGCTAGAATTAGACTAGTTATCTTCTAGATATTTTTAGTACTATCTTATGTTTCATTTACACTTCTAATCACCCAATTTGGAGTTTTGTAGACTAAGTTATGGCCAAAACACTAGGAATGTTCAAAGAACCGATAATCCTAATACAAAATTTTGCTAAACATAGCTAGGAAAACTTACCACTTTCTTCAAATCATGCTCAAACATTCTAGCTTAAGCATCCACATAACTAGCTAAAAAAGATGGACAAGAGTGGTTTAACATACCTAAAATTAGATGGTAGTGTGTTGCCTATTTTTCCCCTGCATGTAGTTGGCGTTGGTGAAGGTGTTGTCCACAGTTGGAGGCTTAAACAACATGCAAAAATTATTTCCTAAAGACACTAACTTGGAGATCCATATGTGAAGGGAGCAACTACAACTTTTTCATCATCAATTCTGGTCCAAAAGAGAGCTAATTTTTTAGTGGAATGAAGGTGGAGCAACTCTCCATCTTTGTTTGAGCTACACGTTGTTGGAAGTTGTCCAACACGTTGCAAGCTTAACTCCAATAATTATCCATTGTTTTATCCCCCACCACCTTTGTTTAATTAAGGCATTACCTCCTTACATCATCTATGACAATTCTTGTCCCCTAAGTATAACAAAATTTTTTGATTTTGTCTCACTAAAATGCCACATGTCCACACTATATATTGGCCTCACTTGTAACAAATTTTATGTCCCTCACATCTACTCCTTCATAAAATGTGACAACATAAAATTTTCATGCATTCTTGTTCCAAAATAATAAGAACTTCTTCATGTATGTGACAGTTACCACTTAAGGTTTATTCAAATGTAAAGGTATTATTTCTTTTTCAAAATAATTATATGGTTTAAGAAAAATTTGTCCAATTTTGGAAAAAATTTCAAGTCCACTTAATAACATGTTACACCTAAACATATCAGCATATAAGTTGCATTGATTTACTCTAAGTATTCGTAACTATGACTGATTCTTATATCCTTATGCTTTAGCCTAAGAATGCTTCAAATTTATCCATACTAATTTAAAACAAGATCAATCTTAATCTATCGTAAATCCATCCGATCGAATTTATTTTTGTCTATTTCCATACCACTCAAATCCAATATTTTTTTATTATCATTTGACTTAAATACTTGTCATTCAAAGTTGGGCTCCTAATTCACCATTTAGCGAAAATAAATTTTACATTATCCCGAAAACATCATTCATATGAAATAAAATTTTATAGACACGTGAAAAAGAAAAGTTTGAGGTTTTACATCCCGTGTGAGACCCGGTAGTTTAGTAGAGAGCTTTCAATCTAATTGTAATTATGGTTTGTTAATTGTGAGATTACAAATTTCATAATTTAATTAAGGTTAACGATTTAGGGGGCGGGATTATAACTCGAGAGAGAGTAATTCTCGATAACACATAATTGGCTAGGTTAGCATTAATTTCTCTTAACTAATTTCCATAGTGATCTTTTGCATTGCTCAATTTCAAATCTTGTTTTATGTTAATTTCCTGAGTTGAATTCCTGCATCAAATTCCCATGTTTATATTCTTGTTTCATTTTTAATTTCACCTTATTATTTCTCTAAGCCTTAAACACCTTAGAATTATATTAGTTCACCCTCTTCGTGGGATCGACCCTTCAATTACTATAATTCGTGACCCATGCACTTGTGGACTTTGAGGGTTATAATTGTAAAGCTCAACAAACACGATCAAGTTTTTGTGATACCAGTGCACTTGATCATGTTTGTCAAGCTTTACAATTATAACCCTCAAATACCATAAGTGCACGGATTGTGAATTGTAGTAATTGAAGGGTCGATCCCATGAGTAAGGTGAACTAATCTAATTCTAAGGTGTCTAAGGCTCAGAAAAATAATAAGGTGAAATTAAAAATAAAACAAGAATATAAACACAAGAATTTAATTGCAGGAATTTAACTTAAGAAATTAACACAAAACAAGAATTGAAATTGAGCAACACAAAATGTCACTATGGAAATTAGTTAAGAGAAATTAACAAGTTATGAGAGAGGGGATTCTACATATCATTAATGCTAACCTAGCCAATTACATGTTATTGGGGTGTTGGTTCTAGACTATCATAGGGGGAATTACTCTCTCTCGAGTTATAATCCCACGCCTTAAATCATTAAACCTAATTAAATTGCGGAATTTGCAATCTCTTAATTAAAAAAAAGACCTATAATTAAAATTAGATTGGAAGCTCTTTACTAAACTACCAGGTCTCACACGAGATCTCTCTCTGCACAAAAACTGATATGATTAACTATGTAGTCTATTGGATCACCTAACTCTCATTAACCTAATCTAATCTTTTTTATACTACTCATCCTCTCGATTTGTTACTAAAATATGAAAAAATCAAAGTTAATCACAACACCCAATCAATAAAACATAAAATTGACTATATTAACATTAAATCATAGTAAAATCCCAAAGGAAGAGTTAGAACATCATCAACAATCCAAAACCCATCACCATACAATCCATTTCAATCTTATGCATTAAATGAACAAAAATGAAATGGAAAGGAAATAGAACTTTGATTGGATAATCTAGGGAGGAAGCAGTGACAAGAGACCACCTAATCTGGGAAGCAGCAGCATCGAGGCCTACTTCTTCTTCCTCTTCTTCTTCTCTCTCTCTCTTCTTTTCTCTCTCTCTTGAACATCTCTTTCCCTTATATAATCCTTCTAATTAGGGTAACCCTATAATCTTTTCCAAGTCTGAACAGTCTAAAAATTCCCTCAAAAACTCAAGTTGGGAAGGTTGTGTGCGAGTTCTATTGTGTAGGCCCCTTCCATCTGGTTCTACCACGATTGTGGCTTATTGGACACGATCATGGCTCTTCTTCGAATCTTCTTTTTTTCTTCAATAGTTGCCTTGAATCATTATCAAGCTCATCAAGACACCTCAAATATATAAAATTGAAGCTCAAAAGCATACTCTAACGCAAAAAACACTTAAAACAAAAATATCTACTAACTAACACATTTCAAACCTAGACACACACTAAACAATCAAATTAACAATGTTGGCTCCCAAATTCTTTCTTATAAATTAAGCATGATTTAAATTAATTTTGAGGTCTTGATGGATTAATTTTTCTTGGATTTAATTAGCTTTCTAATGTTAATGAGATTATATAACATAGGTTAATTGAATTAAGGTTAAGGTGATAAGTTACAAGAGGGGTATTTTTGGGAGATTACTTAAGTGGGAAAGCTTTAAGGCATTGAAGGAGGGGCAAAACGGGAAGAAGGAATTGTGGGCTTGTGCTTTAGAAGAGAAAAATGTTGGTGAACAATGAAAGAAGAGAGAAAGTACACAAATAAGAAAGAAGGGGCGAGAGTGTCGTGGGTTGAGAGAAAAAGAGAGAGTTGAGCAAGGTTCCAATTTTTCATGGCCTTCAAGAGGGATTTTGGGGTTGAGTAAGAAGGGAAAAAGGAAGAGGAAGGTTAAAGCTTCCATTAAAGCTAAGAAATTCATGGTTTGGTGAAGATTCCAAGTAAGTTTATGTTAAATCTTTTGGATTTTTGGAAGGGTGTTGGTTCAAAGAGCTTAGAAATTGCATGGGTAAAAGTATTCTAGGATCAATTTCATGCATTTGGTTTTTTGAGTTTTCCAATTTGAATTCTAATAAATTGGGAATTTTTGTCATTATTAAAGGGAGGCAAGAGAGGCAAGAGGAATAAGAGGAGAGACATCCTTGAACAAGTTTTCAAGCAAGGAAATTAAGATGAGTGACATTTTTATAATTGAGTTAATAAGCCGTTAAAGTTTCTTCAAATAAATGGAAGTTAATAATTTCCAACTACCTTGATAATGTGCATTTATTTTCCTTTAAAATTGCTTTGAGAATGTGCCATATGATTTTGTATGTGAATTTCTGTGAATGACTTATGAGCTGATATGAAAATGATTTCAAATGGCTTCATAATAGTTGTATTTGTCCCTTTTGAATGATTTGGGAAATGGTTATATGATTGGTATAGGGTTTTGGTTAATGAAGTGTGAAATGATGATGAAATTGCATATGAAATATTTAATGCTCATGGAAGACAAGTTTTCAAAATGTTCCATTTAGGCAATTGGTTTTCAAGTTTATGAATTAGATGTTATATGGGTTTGGTGTAGTCCATCCAAGAATGTGACGTACATGTTGACCAAGTTAAAGGCTTCTCCGGACTGCCCGCTAGTGGCATGGAGCTCCTTCATAGACTTCCTCAAGTTTACGACTACATAAGACCATCATATGGAATTGTGTAGTTCGTCATGTTTATGGATCTGCCAAACTATTATGATGTGCTTATGTGTTTACATGTGTTAACAAGTTTGATAAATGCTTGACTTATGTGAGTTGTGAATTTGGTTCACAAGTTGAGAATTTGAGAAATATATGTTTTATGGATTTTCATGAGAATTTGCTATGAACATGAAGGTTTTCAATGGTTTTTGCTCATTACCGATTATAAAATTATTACCCACGAGCTTTCGAGCTCACCCCCTTTCCTTCCTATCTTCAGGCGATGAACAAGATATCGAGTGATCGAGTCAAGAGTCAAGGCATCACTCTAATTTGCATTTTTTTAAGCTAGATTTTGTAAAATAGGGCTTTAGTTGCATTTTGAGCGATTCTAGTTATGTAAAGTTGGTATTTTTGGATTATGATGTATTGTGGCTCGAAATGCCCACTAAAGCATTGTAAATACTTATCTTTTGATGTCGATGAAATTTGAAGTCTTTACATTGCGATTTTCAATTTTTCATAAGGGTAGGAATTATGTTATGAATTCAAGGGAAAATTTGGAATAATCTAGGTAGAATTGGTAAAAATTGTCTTCATGGAAGTTGTAGATGATATTTCTAGCTTTCCAACGATATAAAG
The DNA here is from genome assembly GCA_025531955.1 of Erythroxylum orinocense. Lineage (NCBI taxonomy): Eukaryota > Viridiplantae > Streptophyta > Magnoliopsida > Malpighiales > Erythroxylaceae > Erythroxylum > Erythroxylum orinocense. The sequence continues at coordinate 12,434 of JANZLX010150499.1, forward strand.
TTTGTAATTTTTGGATGTCAGAGTGGAAAGATATGATCCTTACAAGTTGTGATGCTGCATAAGATGTGTGTATAGGACAGCTTTGGTAAATGATAGGAAATTGTGGTTTTGATTAACCAAATGGGTTGAGAATTAAAAGTTTTATGAGATAAATTTGGCGTTTGAATTGTTATGGAGTGGTTTTGCACTAGAAGGGTTGAGTTTGGGAAGATTATAAGTGAATATGGTGTTAGAATGGATGTTGGAAGCATTGGAGAGGCTTTGAAGGAGTTTAGGGATCCCCTATGTCCGTTAGACGGACATTAGGTCCACTTGACAGACCTTCTCGGGTGAAAAAGGACCCCTAGACTCTCTAATGTTTAAATCGCGATTTTGACCCTTTTAGAGGCAGAATCTCACTTTGAGTCCTTTGTAGATCTCGAAGTTCTCTTTCAAATTGTTCAAAAGCGGACATCAATCTAAAATTTATAGTAAAAGTTGTGATAATTGCGCCAAGACAGATACAATATGAATGAGGACTTAAACATGTTGGATGTTTTTAGTCATAACTCCCTCATCCGACCTCCAAATGAAGTGATTCTTAAACCAATAGACTTATAACCTGTATCTATCTCTCCATGAAAAATAGTATCTTTTGGAGTTAATTTGAAATATTTTGATGGAGAGAAAGTGAGGGTTTGGTTGGGAAAGCATAACTGGGGTATGAGCACACTTTGGCTTTTTAGTCATATCTTGTCCTATAGAGCTCCGATTAAGATGGTTCTCGCCTCAAAACAAACTAGAGACTTAGAGCTACAATTTCCTTGAAGAAGTCAAATTGTAATTTTGATGTTTGTTTGGGGTGGGCACACCACCCTTGTGGGATGTTGGCTAATGACCCTACAGGATAATAAGCTCAAGGTTTATGACTCCGGATGTTGAGCTTCGAAAACGGGGTCTAAAAAATTTAGTAGCGTTATGCCTTTTGTAATTGAGTTCTTAAAAAATGGTAAATTTAAATGAAAGGAAAATTTTAAATTTTTTCCTTATTAGCTAATTCTGTCAAATTATTTGAGGTCAAGTGTGATGCTAGTAGAGTTGGAATTATGGTTTTTTTAATAAAAGAGGCCGATAGCATACTTTATAGAAAAAATTAGTAATGTTAGATAAAAATTGGCTACCTATGATAAAGAATTATATAATATTTTGTGGGCATTGATGGTAACATTATTTGAAAAGGAAGAAATATGTTCTCTACACTAATCATCAAGCTTTGAAATATTTAGGAAGGAAAAAATATTTAGGAACTAAAATGCATGTTAGATGGTCAACCTTTGTTGATAAATTTTCTCATAAACTTATTCATAAGGTGGGAAAAATTAATACGATAGTCGATGCATTGAGTAGAGGGATAACTATGATTAAGACCTTAAGAATGGAAAATGATGGGTTTGATCATTTAAAAGAATTATATATAGATGATGTTGAATTCAAGTATGTGTGGCAAATATGTTTAGATACAAAATTACAAATCGAATATTACATTTATGAAAGATTCCTTATAAAGGGTAATTATCTCTGCCTTCCATTTATTTTACAAGTGAAAGGGTGATTATAGATTTCCTTAAAGGGGGGATTAGCTGATCATCTTGGTGGGGATAAAACTCTTGAGGAAGTCTATAAAAGGTATTTTTAACCTAAATTGAGGAAAGATATTGTTTCTTTTGTTTCAAGGTGCCAAACTTGTCAAAATTATCAGGTACATTCTTCTAATGTCGATTTATATATACAATTACCTATTCTTAATAATATTTGGTAGGATCTTTTATAGACCTTGTATTAGGATTGATAAGAATATAAAAAGGAATGGGTTATATTTTTATTATGGTTGACAAGTTTTTAAATATGGCACATTTTCTACCTTGTAAGAAGATATCATAGGATACTTCAATAGTAAAACTATTCTTTATAGAAGTGGCAAGTCTCCGTGCCATTCTAAAATTTATTACATTTGATCTTAATATCAAGTTCTTTAGTCACTTTTGAAGAACTTTATATGGCATGTTTAATTCTTCTCTTAAATATAGTAGTATCACTCATCCATATATTGATGGGGTAAATGAAAGCAGTGAATAAAACATTAGGCAATTTGGTAAGATACAAATGTTGTGACAAGCCAAAGAATTAGGATTTTCTCATTGCCCAAGCCAAATTTGCCTATAATAATGATGTCTGTCGTTCTATTGGTTGTTCTCCACTTTTTGTGATTTATAATAAAGTACCTAATTATATTCTTAATCTTGTTAGATTGCCTAAAGGTACTAATTTCAATTATGGGTGCTAAAAAGTTAATCAAAGAGGCACAAGAAGTTCAAATTGAGGTGAAAAAGAAGCTTAAAAAGGCCAATGCAAAATACAAGGCTAATATTGAACGACATAAAAGAGATCAAGTGTTTGAAGTTGGAGATGAGTTTATGATATTCTTGACTAAGAATAGAATTATTGGGGGACATCATAAATTAAAGGTAAAAAAATATGAAACATTAAAGATCATAAGAAAGACCAACAATAATGGTTATGTTGCTCAATTGCCTTTGTGGATTGGAAAAATCAATCCTACATTTAGTGTCGCTAACTTTTCAATTCATTTTCCTAATTGTAATCTTGGATATTTTGACCATAACTCAAGGTGGAATTCTTAGTAATTGGAGGTGACTGAAGAGGTATCAAAATTCACAAATCTATATTGCAAATGACCAAGAATTCATGTCTAGAGTCGACACAGTCCTATTTCAAATAAACATTGTATTTTAGAGTTCTAGAATAAACTTCATATTTTAGAATTTTATTTAGAATAAATTTCATAGTTTGGAATTCTATTTTAAGCAAACTTTATGTTAAGTTATTATTATTTTATTGCAAATAGTTGTAAGATGACATAGCTTATTAACTTTTATTATTTTTATTATTTCATTAATAAAAATGATCCCTTTTAAACAAATTTAAAATTTAGATTAGATTTGGAATATTTTCTATTCTTGAATTAAAATTGGTTACTTCCGCACTTCATCAACATTAATCAAAGTTCTTAATAGACCGAAAACCTATTAGAAAAAAATGTAAATAACAGTCAAAATTTTCTGTTTATATGTTGAGTATATGACAATGATAAAGAATTCAACACAAGTTTAAGTGATCAAGTAATGCTAACTCGCCTTGCCACTAAAAAGAAGATTAAATGAAAATTGTATATTCTACCGATGTGTCCAGTACTCCGGAACATGTCAAAAAGAGCAATTATAAAAAATGTACAGCAGGACTACTAGTACTACCTATAATGGTAGGACAGGTCGCTTAACCTAAAGCAAAGTAATAGCCCTATGGGAATTCAGAAACCACATGGTCTTCGAACAAAGAAGCGAAGTCAACAGTCATTTCAAATATTGCAAAAATCACTTCACAATTTAATGACTGCCCAGGTAAATTTAAGCTCGGAAGATATCTGTCTTTTCACTGTTAGGTTTGCCCTTCCTATCCTGAGCTGGAGTTTTCAGACTGTTATACAAGACAATTTGTACTGTTATATTAGTATCTTAATGAAATCTAACAAAAGCAAAAGCAACATGTCACCGATATACTAGCAAATAAATAATTCTAAGTCGAGGAGACAGTCACAAGCAAATTGAAGGAGACAGAGAAACAGAAATGGAAAGTAACTTTGAGAAGCTCCTCTCATAGATGTATACAGACTATCTAAAAATCTAAATCCACTTATTTTCTATTGCAATTTTACACAGATTAAAAAAGCCTGCACAGCTTTTAAGGACGGGACATGGATTATAAAGGCGCGAAAGCTAAATGAGGCATTGGAGATGTCCTCTTTGTAGCCCTATTGAAAATGGGTGTCATATTCTCACTAGTTTTGTGCATCAAGCCAATCTGAAGCACCCCTTTTTCTTAATGGCAAGGTGCAGGGCAGTAAAGATAGATTGGAGGTTTACCTGTGAAACCATACGATCAAGTGTAACAACTCATGTCCTTTCAAATTCAAGAGACTCGTTACCTATGCCTTCTGTAGAGATGAAATTCCACTTTTTGGCAGCTTCTCTGGCTGTCTTCTTCTCTTTGAAGTCAGGGAATTAATGGGATTACTTTAGATTTTCAGGTGGTGGTAAGTATTACCGTAGGCATTTAAGATAAAGTAAGCACCTTTCGACATTTGTGTGAGATGCCTATATCTGTTCATATATAGTGTGACAAAAACCATTCTGGTCAGAGATGTAAAAACGTGAGCTGTTACATTTAGGAGTTTTAATAAATCCTTTAAGAGCCTATTTTGAGAAATCAAAGTTCTATTGTCCAGTAACTCTCAGTGGTATATACCCAAGATTTTTGTTCTCCTCGCTTGATAATAGTCATGGAGTCTTCCAAAATCGTTGGAAGCACGGAAGAGAGTAACAGTAGTGAATCAGGGTG
>JANZLX010150602.1:0-16865 GCA_025531955.1 Erythroxylum orinocense
GAAGCCACCATTGTTGAAGCCATCATTTTTGAAGCCACCATTTTTGATCAACATTAGGTGCACCAACCTCCTCCATTGTTGATTTGAGACAATATTCAACACATTCTTCCTCATTCCGTTAGTTATTAGTTCATCCGATCCTTTAGTAGGACCTCTTCAAAATATCTAACCCACGTCTCCAATGGGAATGCCCTCTGAAGGTCCATTAATGAATATATGTCATTATGTATTGAGGAAGAAGAGTTGAATATGGCCATTTTTTCTTAAATGTTATTTAGGTCTTAAATCAATCACATGGTTACTTAATTATCATCTTAATTCTTCCTTATTTTGGCAGCAAAGCAATTGGAAACAACAACTCTTCGAATGATCATAAAAGGCCTTGTTAATTTGCTTCACTGTGCAAAGCCACTCCACATCATGTGAGTCTCTTAAACAGCAAGCTTAAGCGTCAAGGAAGGGTAAACTTGGAGGCCCTGTGTTAAGTAACTAAAAAAGTTGAGATATACGTAGCTATGTATATGTATTATCATTATTTTAATCAAACAATGAGCTGACACTAGTTTCGTTTCCAATCTGTCTACGTCGATTCAGAGTATCGAATGTTGTAATCAACAACGGTGGCTATGACGATGGGAAAGATGACTACGATAGGCGGAAGGTACAAGGTCAACAAAAAATGGATCAAAACTAGGCTCTTACCAGAAGTTGTCGCAATTCACAAATTGGTACAGCAAACACATGTACCAAAAACCCACCTAATTTCAACATTTTCTTTTTGGATAATAGATCCAAGATTTTAGTGACCTTATCCCTATAGTCGAAGCAAACAGCTAATTAACATGCCAATTTAATGCTTATAAATTATTGTTCAAAGAATGGTGAGCAGAGCATCAAAATGGTTATTAATTAGGAGACAATATATGCAGAGAATGAATTATGTACTATATAAATAGGGCTGTTGCACAAGAAGTGCACTACTATACGTGAGAGTTTATCCTTTATAATGTTGACAAGATTTTGTTGAGCCTTTTTGTATAAAACTAGTTAGTTCATCCTCAACATCTGATGTTTGAATCCTTATGTGGCCTCATATGGGATGTCTGAGACCATTCATTTGGTGCAATCAAATTCGAATAATTAGATCCTAACAACAGAAGAAAAGTGTGATGTAATGCAACTTAGATGATAGGATAAGTGTTGCATACATTTACCATTCATTTCAATCCAATCCAATCCAAACTATTCTTAGATTATAAGTTCCAAAGAAACTTATAATCAAAGACTTTGGCATTGCATGAAACCAAGTTTAATCAATTATTGAAGAGGCAAAATTAAAGGAAGAGATGTACAAGCGCAATGTCCCATTTTTCAACTTGCAATTGCAACAATAACATGACAAGCCGAACTATGAAGTCCCACCTATCAAACAAGAAAGAAAAGAGCACTCGTTCATGAACATTTGTTGACATTGAGACGCCATCTACAGACCCACAATTAGAGAGCCACTCAGTCATTCTCACTCAATCATACCTCATTATGCATCCAATAAGGTGAAAGATCACATAAATTATTCATAACTCTGCTTTCAATCATATCGTTTACATTTATCCCTGGACCTACTTGGGATTGTACTTACTTCCTCAACCTCCAACCTCCCTTTTTTTTTCTTCTTTTTCCTCCCCTTTCTTTGCTTAACAACCTGCAAGTTACCATGAGAATTTCAAGTTAAATTAGCAAGTTGAGTGAACGCTTGCGTGTGAATTCTTTGAAAGAAGCAGGAAATTAGCAGAAGCTAATCCTCTGCCATTCTACACTTCAATAGGCTTGAGACTGGCTTTCGTTAAATGGCTTGCTGTTCAATCAAATTTGTACGGCTTATAACTAATTAATTAATTAATCCCTTTGCGTTATAAATGGAGTTTGTTAGGAACTCCACAAACCAGACATAATCATTTGGCCATGGAAGAATACGATCCCTTTTGGCGCTTAATGGAATTTGATTTGGTCCCCCACCCTTCTTTTCTACATTTCCTTTCAGTTTTCACCTCTTACCTGCTCAATGTTATGTAAGCGAGAATTTGATTCTCCTTTCATCTTTTTCATATATATAATTTTGAAAACATGATTCCATCACAAAAGCAAGAATCGCAACATTAATTTTTAGAAATTAACTCAATGAAACCAAATTATTCTTTTTGTTTTGGTTTAATGTTGCTACAAATTCATATATGTATATATATTTTTAATTGTTTGATTGCTAAAATTAAGATGCGTACATATGCATTATTTGAAGATATCACAATCGTGTCACACTGGTCGAGTGTTTTCAGCTACCAAATGATGTCACAACATGTTTTACTTTACCAGTAACCGAAAAGCTAACAAAAGGAGGTTGCTACAATGTTTCAAGTTTCGACTCTGTCGCCTTTTTCAAATGGTGGCTCAACTCAACTTACTTGTTTCTTTTCAATAAAGGCAACTCGTTTTATCTGCTAGATGGATATTTCGAGAGGCGAAATCGTAGCTAATTAATACTTGATGAAATTAAACATCTCGTTATAATTATATATACATGGTGTAAAAATAAGAATACAAAGTTTTATCTTGAAAATACAAGAAAGAATCCATAACTTTTGTTTTTGAAGAAATCCATGACTTAGTTGTACGTACTTGTTTTGAGTTGAAAATGACGATTGGGTGCGATGGACAGAACAAGCCAATCTTGTTGAGTCTTTAGTTACTGGAAGAACTCTTGTATTGCGTACTGGCTGGCTCAATGGTATGGAGAGTGGTGCACACGCACCTTGGGATTGTGATTTGTTTAGTGAATTGGGTACAGGGAGAGACAGAGAGGGGTTGTTTTTCTGATCAAAAGTTGCCATCATCACACAACAGTCCTTTGCAGTTGGGGCTCTGAAGTCAATGCCACACACAGAACAGACTCCTCTGTTTCTCTCTCCCTCTCTCTATATATATCTTATTATATGTGTTTGTGCGCAAAACTTGAATCTATGCACGTATTGTATTGATTCTAAAAGACATGGCCACTGGTGGATGTGGTGCATTGAAATTCCAAATACAACCAATACCCTTCTAATCGCAGTTTGGGCAATTTCTCCCCACCGAAAAGGGCATACAAATTCAGTACAAACAACGACGGAAGAGTGGATGTAGACAATCTATTTGTTGAACTGGAACAAGGTTGAACAAAAAATTACAGGAATAGGCAAAATCCCTTTTAAGCCTTACCCTCACTTCTCTCTCACCACATCACGCACAGCCTTGTTTTTTCACTCTTCCAAGTTCCACCTCTGTGCCCACAACTCTCTCTTTACCTCTCACTCACTCTATATGATGTTCTTGGAGAAGAGGAGACCTGAGTTCGACCCATCCATGGAAAACCCAACAAGAGGTCAAGATAACAGGAACCCATCTCCGTTAAACTCTCCACATAGCAGTGGAAACAACAACTCTGTCCAAATTCACACCCCACCACTTACTCCAGTACCCATCTCCAGATCTGACACGAACCCTTACCCTACAACCTTTGTTCAGGCAGACACTTCCACTTTCAAGCAGGTTGTCCAAATGCTCACTGGCTCAACTGAAACAGTCAAACAAGCTTCATCAAGAACAGCCCAAGATCCTATACATCCCTCACCACAACTACCGTCATCAAGGAATTTCGCTATCCCTCCTGTCAAGACTGCCCCAAAGAAACAACAGCAGAGCTTCAAGCTTTATGAAAGAAGAAACAGCAATCTCAAGAACCATCTCATGATCAATACTTTGTTGCCTAGTTTTGTCAGCAATAATAACGCAGTTTCAGGATTTTCTCCCAGAAACAGGCCTGAGATCTTGTCTCCAAGCTTGCTTGACTTTCCCAAGTTGACTCTTAGCCCTGTAACTCCATTGAATGACGACCCCTTCAACAGGAATTCACCTTCTTTAGGGAATTCGTCATCAGAAGAGGAGAGAACAATTGCGGAGAGAGGTTTTTACTTGCATCCATCCCCTATATCTACTCCCAGAGATTCAGAGCCACAGTTGTTGCCACTCTTTCCTGTGACCTCACCGAAAGTTTCAGGTTCTTCTGCTTGATGAAGATTGGGTTGATGGGTTTGCATGGTTTGAGGGAGAGGTAGAGATTCTTGATTCACTTGTACAATTTGATCCCTCTTGTTATGATATATGTTAAAGTTTTTATTTTGTTTCCCTTCTATCATCTTTATCATTTTGTTTTTACGTGTTTTGGTGGAGACTAATATGATGCTATAAGAATTTTTGGGCAAAGTTATCATCTTTGATAAGTCTGGTGAATTTTCATCTGGTTGACTATCACCGCTTGTGTATTCCGTTTCATGAAAATTTCCAGAGAAATTATGGTTCCTTGTTCCTCTCTCCATTTCTCTTCCTTCTTTGATTTTTCTTTACATAATTTGTCTGTGCATAGTCATCTATAAGTCTGCATTCTCTCCGAATCTCTTTGGCCTCTCTGTCAGAGAACACTGGAGCAGCCAAGGCGAATAAACAACAGGAACACTATCGCCAGAGTAACCAGTTTGTCTGCTATGAGAATATTTTTGGTGGAGGGAAAAGTTTTGAGGCCATTCATTATAGCAGCAGAGTGTCTTTGGAGGTTCAACTTTATGGCAAATCTATGAAACTAAACCCCCTAAGCTAAGATGACTATGTTTCCAATTTCATGGAGTTATGTATCACTACTTTTTACCGATTTAGTAACTGAATGAAGTCAATTTCCACTTTAGCACGCTTTGTACATTTATCCATTCCTACCTAAAGAAGGTACTTTGTCTATGAATGGCCCACACTTTGAACTAAGTTCATCACACCCAAGTTTGATCGTTACTGTTGTTGGCCTATTCATATTTCACGGCAAGTTTACACAGCACTAGATCACCGTTTGACTCGATTTTATTAGAGCAGCAGCAAAGTTTCTCTCTTTTTATTGTCGACTTATTTGCATAAGGGTAAAAAGAAAGATACCATACATTAATGTGGCAAAAACATATGCATTCATAGTTTTGTAAGAAGCTATAAAGAGATAAGGGAATAGTAAATGAGCATCCCTGTTGGCTGTTGCTTCGAATTAGAAGTATTTATGGGCGCTGTCTTTTTATGGCAATGCAACCATGCAGGGTTAACAGTAACACTCTCCCTTTTCCCCTTTTCTCTTTGTTTTCAGCTTATTATTGGCAGTCCAGTCCCTTTTTTCTTTTCTTTTTTGACTCTTTGGAGACCATTGCTTATGAAGTGAAAACGCATGAATGAGTGCTTCAAAAAACACATCATAGGGAAAAGAAAGTTGACTTTGGCATGATGATGATGACTGAAAAAGAAATGGAAAGAGAATGGCGTGAGAGGGAGGGTAGTATGAAATGCTGTGTATGAGTATCACAAATTTGACGTTCCTAAACAAATACATTATAATTTAATTTTATTTAAATATTTTTCAAAGAAAAGTACTTGATTTACTAAAAGTACATAGAAAATTTTCAAGAATTACTTAACACTAATTTTTAATTAATTAATACAATGGGGTGTTTTTTTTATAAAAGAATATGAACATATCCTCCATTCAGAGACCCTTTTTTCTATACATGTTTGTGCCTCAATTGTGTACATTCGGATTATGAACAAGTCTCCAATGGTGACTGGTGGGGTTCAGACAATGCCTACTAGACTACTACTTGCAACCATTTTAGTTGCAACTTGGAACAGCTTTTAGCCCCTAAATCATGCGCTTGCATGAAAAAAGGTTCTTTTAGATTTGGACTATTCAGAAACATTTAATTTTTTTTCTAATTATCGCCCACCAAATAGCAATATCATCTAATAAATACGAGTATATATAGTTATTTGTTGACAATGGAATGATCTCTGGGCATAAGATGCTGAATTAGTGACATGAGAGGTGCTTGTGTATTATTGCTAAGTAAGAAATATGAGTCCTTCTTTAAGTATGTTTAGTGGGACCATTTACATGATACCTGGACTTAACTTTTCTTAAATATCCAATACATTGGTCAAAGTAATTATTAGAGGTCCATACTAACAATTTTCAAGTTTCAAGCATATTATATGTATAATGGGAACAAATTTGAGGTCCTAATCCTATTCATGAGGAATTGGTCTTTCTTTGAATAATAGCTCAACTTGACGAGCCTTTTCATTTGCCAAGTTAGTGTTAACCTTGCCTTTCATATAATCACTCATCGCCTAAATGTAGTTCACGTTTATTATTTTTCTTTTTTATATTTTAATTTTCATACCTATTACTTCAATTATCGTCTAATCTCTTTTTATCATATTTTATTAATATATTTTAATCAAAATAATGTAATATTTTAAGTTCTACATTTTAGAATTACTAATGGGGGAAAAAATTAAAATTACGTTGTGATTAAATAATATCATAAAAAAATATTATAATATTCAAAATATAATAAAAATCAATTTACATAGAAAATAAATTTTAATCTATAATTCATTACTCATGTTCTTATATGACGAAATTTGATGCCATGTAAGGAATTCTCTTTGTCAAATTAATTTAAAATTAGCCATTTGTTTATTATACAAAATTATAATGTTAATTATACAGTCAAGATTAAATAAGCTAAATATAGTTATTGTCACTTTATCTTGAATTTTAAATGAATAAGAAATTTCACTTTTAATTATGTAAGATTAATTAAGATAATACAATAGTTGTAATAGTAATCATATAATAATTACTCGTGATTCAAACTTTTTAAATATTGGAGGTCATTACTATATTCTAATAATTAATTGTGCAAAAATATTTATTTTCTTACTTATTTTCTTGAGGCAAATTTTTCCTTAATGTTTAATTTATTATCATTTAGTAAGATCCACTCTTAGTATTGTTTCCTTTGATTATTTTTGTCGTTTTATCCATAACATAAATCAAAATAGGTAGCGACATTTAGTGTGTATCTATATATATATAAAGGTCATGTAATACAATATTCAACCTATTTGTTTTATATTTTTATTTAAATATCACCAAACAAGAAGATAGGTCATAGGTTGCAAACTTGTAACACTATCTCAGCCCTTATTGGAAGGCCATAACTTGGATACATTGAGCATTTTTGTCCATCTCAAACAAATTGAGGCTTTCCAAAGCACCACACTAACTGAAAACAACATCATTCCGCAAGGGTTCCCTTGAAATCTAAAATGGAAAAAATTCAATAATACGCGGTCTTATTTTTACTTAATAGAAAAGCTATTTTTCATCGACTCACATACAATGCGTTATAAAGATACTACAAGATTATAAATGAATATGCATATATAAGAAAGAAAAAATAAAAAATAAATTTTCATTCACCATACTTTAAGACAAAATTCGTATTCAGAGCCTAAATGTAAAAACTGGAATAAGTAACTCTTTCCCATTTATTGAAGAAAAAGATCATCCTGTCGCAGTTGGCAATTTTCATTTTTATTTTTGAGGATACATTATACATAGCGCAGGATTAGACTTATCTATCACAAAACTTACACATAGTTTCAGATTTCAGAAAAAGCGGTGATTGTCTTGAAGCCATGGTTCTCCGGAAGTGGGGCATTTCCCGGCCGGACACAAATAAGCACCTCCAGACCTGAAAAAGAAAATTAATGAGAAATAAAAACACATTATGAACATAACAAATATAGCTTCTTAATGAGTTTAGTAAGACTTGGACACCCTATACACCTATGCTCTTCCCACCAAATGAATTGATCATAAAGCATCACCTGCTGCTTTTGCAGCTGCAGCTTCTTGAATAACATCTGTAACGAACAGGATCTGAGACGGCTTATCAACTCCCAGTGACTCTGTGATCTCGACGTAACTGCGTGTTTCTTTCTTATTTCTACAAACAACAACCACAAGAATGGACATTGCAAACGCATTTCTGTTTTCTGAATAGATTTTTATCTAGAGTAGAATCTTCACAACTTACCCCACCACGGTGTCAAAAAATCCAGACAAATATTTTCTCAGATCTCCATAGTTTGTATTGCCAAATAATAGCCTTTGTGCCAATCTGCTGCCACTAGAATATATGTATACCTGTGTTATAAGACATAATTAGCCTCAGTATCACATGTATAATGTTAAGTATGATGCAAATTTTGCATGTCATTTTGCCTCAAGTTTCTGTTGACATTCTTTTTTTTGAACTATACCAAAATCTTTCACTGCCATTGTAAATCAGTGATTTACCGCTTCTTGGTAGCATTAAGATATAGTGATTTTACTCATCTATACTCACTCAAAAATTTAGAAGTTCGCATAGAACACTCCAAATCATCGATACTCAATTAAAATTAAGAACAATAAAAACTCATAGCTAAATTGAATAAGTGGCTCTTAAGAAATGGTTTAGAGGGTAATCTACCCGAATAGGTGGACAAGAAATAGTGTTTTGGGGATTATGAGATTGGATAGAAAAAAAAATTGAGAATGGAAATTCAAAGGGAAAGTAATCAAGAACTAACCTTTATACCCAAAGCATGCCACTTTTCCAATGCTTCTGGTACATCATCAAAAACTACTGATTCCAATTCTTTATTTCCGAACCCAGTCCTCCATATATGACCCTGCACAAGATATTTACAAAGAAAGTTTCAAGCTAGGAAATTTTCTGTCTTTATTAAGGGTCAAATGTGCTATACTTCATAACAATTACTTGCAATTGCTTCAAGGCAGTGATCTTCCGATCAGCTCGTATCATTGCTTCCACATTAGCAACCAATGCTGCAATAATCTCCTCTTTCCCTGCATCATCACCTGGAATGGGCACAGCACCTTCAACACCTTTTACCAAATCGTCTTCAACCTGCAGAAAAGTTGTTGGAGAATGTAGTTGACCACGTCAAAAAGCAACTACCCTAGGGGATCTCACACTTTTTTCATTATTATGTTTAATTATTAAAACATAAAATGCACCATGATGTCCCACAAACCAATAAGAATGCATCTGATGCAGTAAAAACAGCAAGACACAGAAAGTGCAAGGAAAAGTATCGACATGCATAGCTGTTCATTCAACAAAACAACTTTACCAAAACTTCTAATGCAGAAAAACCTTACTTGATAGCGCAACAACTTCATGTCATCTTGAGTTTCTGCAGTCTCATATGTTGCACTCAAATGCCTTCCAACATTTTCACGGGCATACGGGAAAAGTACATCAGAAACAAATGATATGGGTGTAGCAGTTCCTTCAATGTCAAGAAGGATGCAATGCTGCAACCAAAAATATGAAGAATGATGATGCATATATATGCTGCAACCAACTAATTCTTTAGACTCAAAAGGGATTTCGATTCAAGGATACCAAATCCACCAAGACTAACTATAGGCCATATTACAATTAAGAAATCCAGTAGCCAAAAATAAGTCCACAATTCAGAAATGTACCGATGATGGCTCAATTTCATTATTTGAATCCTTTGACCCAGCCTTGGTAGATATGCTTGTCTTTAAGTAAGTGCCAGGAATCCCTTTGAGATTCTGAATTGGGCCATGGTTTGGAGTAGTCCAGTCAAGGCCAAGCTGATGAAGTTTCATAGCAGCATCAAATAGGTAGTGATAACACTCAGCCTGCAAGGTTTGCAATCAATTCAAAGAGGAATAAAATGTATAATCTCTGAACAAGAATAAGGTTCCACAATCCTTCTCATGATAGCTCTTAAGCATCCAGTTCTAATCTTTTTAGTTTATTTGCCATGAAATACTGCTTATTAATAAAGTTTAAACTATTAGGGAAGAGGTTAAAAAATAAGTTTATCTTCTAAATGTTTTATCACACTCTGGCTCATTGTATTTTCTACGTGGACCAATCCCTGGTGCACCATTTAACTTCTGTCAAAACACAGTCATGAGAACCTATAATCAAAATATAATGCACAAGTGAAAGGAAACTTCTATTATGTTGAATGGAAGAATGCTGATTAGTTTGATAGTGGCACAGAAGAAATTTTTAATCTAATAACTTATAATAGGAGGCCGAATTGGCTTGCATATACTAAGCAAAATTGCAAATACTTATCTTGACCTTGGATAAAAAGCACAAGAAAGGAGCTTAAAATCAGAATTGTGTATGACCAGATCAAAAATGACTTTACCATTTTATTTACCGAGAGCATTCTTTTCTTTTTCGACCCAAAAAAAAAAAAAAAAGACATCCACCATCTTATGGGCTTCACAGCACCTTCAACAAAATTAGTAATATCTTCATGCCAAAAAAGCTAGGTTCAGTTGAAAATGAAGGTACAAAAATTTTAATACTTCCATGAAGGAAGAGTAGTGAGGTTACTTTGGGACTCTCTATAACAAATGAGCCACTCTTCGTTATAAACAACAAAGACAAAGCCATTGCAGACCAATATAATTATAATCAGGTCACATGCCGCTAAGATCATTTACACCAACTTCTCTCATGTACAACCTCAGTCACAGTTGTGAAGAAAAAGTATATATTAAATTATTAATAGATAGAAAGAATTTATGCACTACTTCAGCTAGATATTAAGTGCAGGAAAGAGGAGCCAATTGCATTTCATCATCAAGTAGGTAGCACAAACCTGAGTTTTAGCACTGATCCATGAATCACCCCATACATAAATGCCGTGGTTACGAACTAGCACAGCCGTTGTTTTTGGGTAAGCGTCTATCTGGGAAACAGAAAGATTTCAATTAAGTTAAGAAGATTGATCTACTATCAAAGAAGAGAACAGTTTAGTAGAAATTTGATGCAAAAACATTCTCTTATGATGTATCCTTTCAGACCTCCAAATCCACTCAGAATTTCCTACATTAAAAGTAATCTTGTCAGAATTGTTGGTAATACAGTAATCAGTTCTAAGAGCCTAAAAGATGCCTTAGAGATTCTATGAATTCCTGTAGGGAGAGGAATCAAAAGTGACAAAAATTAGCTGATCACATCAACATATAGATTTTATATACTCAGCAAACATTGAAAAGGCAACCAGATGACGTTAAGTCCACAAAGATCACTCTTATTTCTCTTATGACATTGATTTTGCAAGAAGAAGGTTCTAAAAGATCATCTCAGGACTAGTAAGTAGATTTCCAGAGTTCAAGATACAATAAAGACATACAGCTTTAGCAAGAGATTCTGTAAGCTCATATTCAAAGGCTGCATTCTCTATTATGGGGACCACAAGTTCATCATAATATCCATGCCCTTGGATTCCTTTAATCAGCTCCATATGTGTAATCTGCAAAATGTAAAACACAAAGAAACATGTTGAATACTGGAGTTGAGCAGAGCATTTGTTGAAGCTGCAGATAATTAAAGTTGAGTTGGCCAGATGGACCATTCTGCAGGATAAAATCTGCAGTTTGTGCAATGGATATATAATGAACACATTCAAAGATGTGGAAACTTGTCACAGTAAAATGCTTTCTGCAACATCCAGACAATCACTTTAACATCAAAGCTTCAGAATTTCTTCCTTTTTTATTTTTAAGCTTCAAAAGATAACACAACAATGTACAAATCCACAGATACCTACTAGTATGTATTCTTGTATGCATGAAAATAACAAAAGGTATAAAGTAACATAAAAGGTTGCCAGCAGCAATACAAAGAACAGTTCCAAGCCAAGACCAATTATAGATGGCAACATAGAAATGCTTACTCTAAATTCTTTGGCTAATGGATCGATCATTGTTGCAAGACAAGATTCTATTCCATGACTATGAATAACAGCTCCTGCATTACACATCTGATATGCCTGCATTTTACCAGAAGATGAGAAATCTTACTGCGACTGGGGGAAGATGGTGACGCCAAGGACAGAAGAATGAATTTGCAAGATCCACAAACTAGGATTGCTGCAGTAGCAGTTAAGTATTCCACCAGGTCAAATGTAACTTTGATGGAACAGGTAAAAGAAGACATTTGATTGCGCACATGATAAGATGAAGTAATTGTTTTATGAATGAGAACTCATAAGATACAAATAAAAAATTTATAAGTTTTAAATAATTGATACGGTTGGAAACGGGCTGGAGCCAGGCCGGCCTGATAATTTTTTTGGGCCTGGGCCCAGTCCAATTGATTCGGCGAAAGCTACATTGTGTTGTCAAAATAACATCATGTTGGCATCTTGGCTTAACCGGTTTGGTGAGCCTAAGATAGGCCCATCCCAAAGCCCAGTCAAGTGGCGCTTTTGCCCATTGACTAGGGCCTGGCCAATTTTCCATCTCTAGTTTTGATCTCCAATTTCTCAGATCTTCCCAACTTCCAGTACGAACACCAAAATCAAGGCCAAAGAGGTTTAAATGCCCAACCTAACGAATATTAAAACTACGACTAATTAAGGCAAGGTACATGGTTCATTTGCAACTGAAACACCTTAGCCATTTTGACAGAACTTAGAAGTCATTAGAAAATGGAGATTTTGTGATGCCCATTGATAGTGACCTAAGAAACCAGACATTTGTTTTTGAAGCATATAAACTGAATGAACATAATTTGCCAATAAAGTTTTGAAACCAATGTATAAATGGGACCGATCACTAACATACTAGAAAATCAATTACATTGCAAAAACCATCTAAAAGGACAGCTAGATGCAAATCTGAAGAGTTGAATTTTACTTTCTTGGATTTAAATGCTGTGGATAGTAGCTTAATGTTCATCAACAAATAGATATTAGCCAAATAACTAATCCTTTGTAGCATGAGAAGATGATAACTAAATGCGCAAAAAGATACCTTCATGAAGAGAGGCCCACAATCTGAGCACTTGGGACGTTTATGCGGATACGGCTTTGGGAATGGCGCTGACAATACAGACCCATTTCCATCTAAGATGTACATGTCCTCTGGTTCCATTCTTTCCTTCTGAACACCTATCAAATTCCAGATCACAAACAGAAAACTGAGATAAAGTAAAGGCTGTAGAGAAATCAAAGGTCAAAAGGCCACTGAACATCTGGAGCCACTAAGGAGGTCAAACTTGTGTCTAAGCTGAAAAATGGACACTCGTTACACACAGACTTGATCAGGAAGAAGCATTGATCTAAAAGCATGACAGTCAAAGCCTGATAAGAACCAAGATAAATACATCTTTCCAAAACCTTCAGCATGTCCAACAAGGTCAACCATATTAGTTTTCTTTACCATCCAAGCGTATCAAATATTTTGCAATCAACTCAAAAAAATGACCAGTATTTTATACAGTTGAATAGAGAATTTTCATGGGAATCTGAGCCGTATTTTAAATGCAGGCAGAGCCTAACAACAGAACTGAGCCTCAAAATACATAAAGTAAGACTCTAAACTATCATTGACTAATGCACGCAATAAAGAAATAAGGAACTAAACCAAGTCCATAAGCTTCAGCTGCGTGTGCCCGCTAATCAAATTCCATGTAAGCAAACTAAGGCAAGCAATGAGCTTAACTAAGATATAAGGAGCAACAAAACAATTCATAATCGAACATAAACTTAATTATAAAGAAAAAATAACGCTTACGCAACACATCTAACATAAACATATAAGCATCGAGCTTCTCTTCCCTCTTCTCTTTCCTCTTCTCTCCCAAAGCTGTTACCTCATAAGAACTGGTGTTTTACCAAAAAATTCAAAAAAAAAAAAAAGAAAGAGGAACGGGAGAAACCAAAAACGGATAAAGGACAAAGCTTCACAGTATCTAAAAAGAGCAGGCAAATAGCATTGGAAACATCCCACCTTCACACAACTAAACATACTCTACATAAGCTTCTTATGAATGAATCAACAATCACATCTCACAACAAAAATACAAGGACAGGAAAACACAGGAAATTAAAAACAGCATCACTTAAATCACAAGAACCAACCCATATGAGCATCCAAGGAACCAAAAAACTCATGTTTACCAGAAGGGGACATAACAATGAGCTGGTGAGGTCTAGGTATAGAGTCATCGTGAACTTTGATTGTGATGCTGCCACCTGTCCCTCCCACCCATCCAAGGGTGTAGAAATGGCGGCAGAGATCAGCTAACAACACCCTAGTCTCCTTCACCGGCTTGCTCTCCAGGTAGGCCTGTGTCGCCACCTTCACGGCACCATTCACCGCCACCGCCGGCGTCGCTGCAGCTGCCATTTTCAGTTCGCTTCTAGACAGAGAAAGCAGAAGCAGCAGAGACTCTAGAAAGAGAGAACTTTTGTAATCTGTAGTCCTTGAGAATGGAAGACCTTTATCAAAAAAAAAAAAAGACTAATGCTTGTGTGACATAAGCTTTCTATTTTTTTCTTCAATTTTATTTTACGGTGGAGACCAATTTAATGTGGGTGTTAGAGAAGGAATTGGTGCGGGTGAATTATTGGTTTTGATTTGCCCACGTGGAATGCCAAAATAGATTCCTTTATCTGGTGTTTCACTGTTATTGGGAACAGGTTAGGACTCAGGAGAAAGGAACTAAGAATTTAGCACACAAAATAGGCTACCTTCACTTATTCCCTCTGTTTTTTTAATGGCATCTGAATCTTATGTTTTCTTTATGTATTTATGCCCCTCAAATGTAGATCTCTCGAGTTAGTCCTATTTAATAATCAGCTGATTGCATTAGTTGTTAGTTGATTTTATTAATTGTTAGATGTTAGCTGATTTTATCAGCTAATTTGACCATCGAATTGTATTAGTTATTTGTTATTTGATGTTTGGTAAAATTAGCTATTTATGTGTAAAATAACTTATGAGGACATGACTTTATAAAAATTATAAGGGTATAAATATTATATGCCTTATTATTTCGTTGAATATTTTTATAAAAATTTATATTTTAGATATTTAATTCTACAAAAATTAAGTTTATAACTCTAATAAAAAACAAAGAACATATAATAATAATAATAATAATAATAACGACAACAACAATAACAACAACAACAACAACAACAATAATAATAATAATCCAACGTTAAATTTTCTATTAATATGAATGATATAACGAGCTATATCATATTAGTATTTTTATATAATGTGTATGAATTTTATTATTTAATAAATTAAAAATGACTTATAAGGACATCACTTAAAAAAATTTATAAGATCACGATTAAATATTTAATTTTACAAAACTTAAAATTTTGACAATAATAAAAATAGAACAAAAATTAAATTTTACAAAAAAATTTACAAATATTTCTAACCTATGATTACATAAAGGGTAAATTTGACTTTTAATACTTAAAGTTTTTGTATTCTGCTTATGTTAAATAAGTTGTTGAAAAACCTGCTCACTAAATATCTTTTATAGTTGTTTGAAATGTCAATCAGCTTATAATAGCTGATCGGTTGCCTACCAAACGAGCCTTTTATATTTAATATCTTATAAACATATATAAAGCTCTAATTTTTTAATTTAGTACTTTGGAGATGTGTAATTATTATAGGATTTCCAATTTTCTATTTGACCGATTGAATAGGTAGAGTTTGTTATTATAACCATTGTACTTTTTATTAAATTTGGTTCTAAACAGTATGAACAAGGGAATTTAGTGTGTGTGTAAATATATTCTTGAAGAAGTAAATGCTTGTTTGAGAGATTATTGTAAGTTTTGAATTCATTTAACTTGTGAAGAAAAGAACAGAGAGGAAAAATGATGAAATATGATTTCATTAATTGAATCTTACACTGTACAAAGGTTAGCATATATACAACTTGGCGTAACAAACTACAAAAATATCTATAACTAATTACACAATTAGTTATTCACAGAACAAAATAACTATTTACAGCTAATATTTCTACACTCCCCCTCAAGTTGGTGGGTAAAAGATGTCTTTTACTCCCAACTTGGAAAGCAGAAAATGATGCTGATGAATACTCAGCCCTTTAGTGAAGAGATCTGCTAACTGTTCTTTGGTTGGAACATGTTTAGCAATGATCAATCCTTGCTGCAATTTTTCTCTCACAAAATGGCAATCTATTTCAATGTGCTTTGTAAGTTCATGAAAAACCGGATTAGATGCTATCTGAATTGCTGCTTGATTATCACAATTAAGCTCAACTGGTTGATGTTGCTTGTGCCCCAATTCTTCCATCAATCCAAGAAGCCAGATCAATTCTGCAACAGTTGTAGCCATGCTCCTGTATTCTGCTTCTGTCGAAGATCTTGAAATTGTGATTTGCTTTTTTGATTTCCAGGAGACTAGTGACTTGCCAAGTTTCACACAAAATCCAATTATAGATTTTCTTGACATAGAACAGGATGCCCAATCTGAATCACAAAATGCTGAAAGTACAAGCTCTCCTTCTGATGCCAGTAGTATTCCTTGCCCTGGATTGTGCTTAATATATCTAGCAATCCTTAAAGCTGCTGTGTAATGAGACTTATTTGGTTGCTGCATAAATTGGCTTAGATGTTGAACTCCAAAGGCTATATCAGGCCTTGTGTTTGTCAAGTATAGTAATCTTCCAATCAACTTTTGATAGACACTTGGATCTGCTAATAATTCATCATCTGCATTTTACTGAACTTCATTGTCATATTCAACTGTGGTCAGTTTCAAATTTTGCTCCAAAGGAGTTGAAATTGGCTTAGCATCTTCCATTCCAATGTCTGCTATGAGCTCCAATGCATATTTCCTTTGTGACAACAGAATACCTTCATTTGATCTAAGTACTTCGATGCCAAGAAAGTACTTTAAATCTCCTAAATCTTTCATCTTAAAGGTACTATGCATGTTGGGTCCCGTTCCCGGAGCCCCGTCTAACAGTGCCGGACCCCGTTCTCGGAGCCCAACTATTCGGAACGGAAACACAATCGTGGGCCGCTGGGCCCGAATCCCGACT
>JANZLX010150652.1:0-16853 GCA_025531955.1 Erythroxylum orinocense
TTCTAAGAAAATCTCCTCCAAATATTTCTTCTCCTTTTCCACCAAAGGATTTTGTTAACCTAGTTGTCCTTGAAGAAGAAGAGGTAAATCAAATTGGTTGAGGATACAATAATAAGGAAGAAGATAGATTGCTAAAGGGAAATGTTCAAAAGCAAAGGATTTAGATACAAGAAGAAGGAGAGGATAGCGCAGTGAGGATTTAAAGCTGTAGCAAAGGATTCGGTAATACTCTACATCTTGTTCATATTTTTATTATCCTTATACCATATCATGTATGGATTGGCATGATGATTAGGATATATTGCTTCCGCTACAAAATGATTTCTTAAAAGTTTTGAAATATACCGTTTCTCCAAATAAAGCATGTTTTCTTTTTTCGATCCAACAATAGCATCACTCTCAGATCTCCAACTCATACTAGGCTGAGCTCCCCTAGCATCAGGACAATCCCTAATCTGGTGGTCAAAGAAGCCGCATCTGAGGCAAGCTCCAGATAATCTCTAGCACTCACCATCGTGCCTCTTCTCACATTGCTCACACAGGGGCAACTGACTCTGCACTATACCTCTTCCGCTGCCAGCTTGTGCAAAACCACCCTTTTATCTAAACCCTGACTGTCTGGATCCAGCTGGTGCTCTAAAAGCTCTGTTCTGGTCCTTATAGAATCCTCTTCCAGAACCACTCTGACCCTCACTAGACCTCTTCACTCTGGACCCTTGTCTAGTCTCTGCTTGTCTCTCTCTCAGTAGCTATTCAATTCTAATCGAAACAGCTCTCAGCTCAAAGAAACTACTCAGATTTGAGATTGCCAACCTTTTTCTTCTTCGGTAGGAATCAAAGCAGTAGCGTACCCCATTAGCTCGTTGAACCTGATCTCATATTCTGCCACTAACATCCTACCCTGCTTTAATTCCAAGAACTCCTTTATTTTTCAGACCAAGTAGATCTTGGACATTTAGTTTTCTTTGAAGACCCTCAAAAAATCGTCCCACTTCAGTTGGTAAGGCATAGTGGTACTGCCTGGGATAGTCTTCCACCACTAGTAAGCTGGGCCTTACAATAAAGACATTACGTAGTAAAACCTCTCCTCTGGCTTGCAGTCCATCTGATCAAGAACTCTTTCTGTCCTTTCCAACCATCCTTTGGCCTCAACAAGGTCTGTGCTGCCATATAAATACACAACTCCCTGCTTTCGCAGCCTATCATACCTCCTCAACCTTCTCTTTGGAACTCTTAGAGGCATCTCCTTTGATCGACGTATTGAGGACTCCCTACTGGCTCCTATCGATCCTAGGTCAGCTGGTTCCCCCACTTACTTACCTATGTCGGATGACCTATAATAAGCAATAACTTTAGTCATTATCCACATGTATCATGGTATTTCATACTTAACATTCTTATATGTCCCAACAGATGCCAAACTATGCTTTAATACCACCTAATGTAGTGCCCCAATACCTTAGGGTACATACCGGGACGTCCTAAGGACATTCCAGTATATAACCTATAATAATGGTGTGCTAAGTTCAATCACAACATTCACTTAGCATGGCATCATTTATCTTTATTCTCTTATAAAACATCATAAGTAAAGTCACAATATTTTAAAACCAAATTTCCTCATTTCATTTCATAAAAACTGAATGTCTATAATGTATCTTTCAACATTCATACTTATACAACATTATGGCCTAATACAAAAAAATACTACGTGAAAGAGGAAATACATAAAAATCTATATAATTTGTCCAAACCTAGCTAATCGACCTTTGAGCCATTTCTTCTCTTTCACAAAAGTACAAGTCTACACTACTTGTAGCCTCCTTCAGCAGTTAATATTGTCTCTCGGTCCTAAAAACTCAACGTTGCAATTTTGGTGAGTTTTGCGAACTTAATGAGATAACCATCATCGATGGTTCACTCAATTCATGCAACACATCACACATATAACATATAGTTCACAACTTTGCATAAATGATCACATACCACATTCTCACTTAAGAATAGGCAAATTTTGCATTTCAATCAACCAAACATACTTATTAAAATGCATATGAAATGTTCATATGACTCTTTCCAATTTTTTGTTATTGTGACTGAGTGTCTAAACTGTCCCGTATCTATTGTGGATACTGGGCTCATTCATATTGTCCCTTATCCGTTGGGGATATAGTGCTCATTTTACATAGTAAGCCTTTGGCTCTTAATCACATTTGGAGCTTTAAGCTCGTTTTCAGTGGCTACATAAGTCATGACTCTCATTATCTAATCATGCATTCATGTATGGAATGCATTTATCATAATCAATCATGTCATGAAACATTTAGTTCATCGCGTTCACATTAAAGTAGCACTTCAATATGTCATTTATATATCATAATCATCAGACCTTCATTGTTCGAAATCAAAACAATCAATTAACATTCATTCAATAATTCAAACATAATATAAAGCAAACACTTAATTGAGTGAGACCATATAGGCTACTCACAAGTCACTCCTAAAGCTACTGCCCGAAAGTTTCGACAACGTCTGGAGGTTGAAATATATGCATATCACAATTTGGCAAAATTGTAAGTGTTTAAAAATGCACAAGTATGTATATGAAATATGCACAATGCATGTTTGTGACAATCTCGAATATTTATCCATTAGTTTTGTCACAAAATCAATCCCATATCAAGACTTACCTAAGTGTAATTTATAATTAGGTTTATACCTCAATACAATCATTAAAATCACAATTCATAACTCATTGAATCACCTTCAGTTTTTTCCCAAAAACTGACTTGTGGGTCTACTGTTCGGGATCATTTAGATAATGAAAATGAAGTAATTTGGTCATACTCTCTTAAATTTCTTCCTCTAACTATCCTCTAAACAATCTTTCTCATCTCATACCATCATCTTACGACTATTCCTCAACTCTAATTTCATTCTTTTGGTCATCTCTAAAAATCTCAAAACCCACGTATATACATACATACACTGTGAAAGGAAAAACAGAGTATATATTTCTCTATCAACTTTCCATATCTCTTTACTCATACATGTATATTTTTATGATTCTTTCTAACGCAAAATCATTTCTATGCTATCTTATAACATTTTTATCATCAAAATCAAAAATCCATAGATCCATATTTTGATCTTTTATTCATAGTGAATATGAAAAATGTTTATTTTTCTCTTATTCATGACTAGACAATAAATCACCATTTTTCGCTTCATAAAATAACAAATCTAAAGGATTAACAAGATACTCACTTGATAAAACCCAAAATCTTCAAAAACTCCAAGAAACCCTAACTCTTATGCACCCTCGTACATCATCTTAACGGTGGTTTAGTTTAGGTTTTTCTTGAGGAAAAAGGCAGAGATGATGAAGTTGGAGTGGCAAAAGGTAGATGAAAGCAAGACATAACTCTAGGGAAGATTTTGGAGAATCAAATGTCCATTAAGGAAAAAAGCTTGCAGAAGATAGTTTTAAAGAAAAGACTAAGTCAAAAAGTAACTTAGTCTTTTAAGTATATAAAGAAACGTGAAATGGATCTGTTAAGTTAAGAAGACTTCACTTCTTCTATTGATTTTATTGAAAGTCAAATAATAATAATAATAATAGAAGTGTGTGAACTGTTTTGATGAATTTGTTAAGTGCACAGATAAATATATGTGGCACAATTCATCAAATCAAGATAATACTTATGTAAAAGCTGAATGAGATGAAGCATCAAAAATGGATTAGACGAAGTGATTAAGTCTGAGATGGATCCGACGAAGTGCTTAAGTCATAGATGGATCAAGTCTCAGACAGATTAAACAAAGTGATCAAGTCTCAAACAGATCAGACAGATCAAGTCTTAGATGGATCAGAAGAAGTGACCCAGTCTCAGACGGATCAAACGGAGTAAACGCATCTAAGCAAGCCACAAATAAAGTACACGCATCTAAGCAAGGCAGACGAAGTACAAGAGTCCAAGTAAGACATGGATGAAGTACATGCGTCTACGAAAGATAGGCAAAGTACACGTGTCTAAGTAAGACACAAACGAAGTACAAGCATCTAAGCAAGATGTAGATGAAGTACACGCATCTAAATAAGATAGACGAAGTACATGCGTCCAAGCAAGATGCATACGAAGTACATGCGTCTAAGTAAGACAGACAAAGTACACACGTCTAAGTAATACGTAGACGAAGTAAACTCATCTAAGCAAAACAGAAGAAGTGCACACATCCTTGCAAGATGCAGATGAAGTACACGCATCTAAGTAAGACGCAGACGAAGTAGATGATGTAATTGAAGAATGTACCAGAACGTTCATTAATTGGAGTTGGTTACAGGACTCAACTAATAACAGACTCTAGAAGATTTTAAAGGTTCATATCTTAGATGATTTGGCACAATTCAACTTTATTCCATACGTCTCTAAAAGTTTCAATATCATCTTCACTCAATTTTTAAGTCATCTTCAAAATTTTCAAAGTCATTTTTTAACAATTCTCTAATTTTATTTGGTTTCCTATCTCTATTTTCCATACATTAATTTACTTGCCGATTGGCATTTTTTCAGTCTAGTAATTTTCAACAATTTTGGGAATTATTCTTAAAATTTACTAGAATTCAAAACTAAAAAATAAACTCACCAATTAAATTTTCGATACAACAATTTCATAAATTCTCAATAGTATCACATCACAATTCAATTATACCCATAATTAACCATGAATGCATGTATAATTATTTTCACTTGCAAAATTTTACTATTCACGTGTATGCGTATATCATATAAGGCATGAGCATGCAATGCATTTCTAATCTCCTAGTACTCTTTGACATTTACTATTTTAATCCTCCCCGCAGGTAATGGGATGTTACATTGTAGGTGAGGTTTCTAAAGAATGTAGGGTAGCTATCATCTCAATTAGCTCCTTTTCCAAGTCAACATTATCAGTGGCTTCCAACTTCAGATGTTCAGTTAAAATTGCTTCTAATTGATCTCTTCAATTTAACTTAAACATTTCCTGCACTATGGGATCAATCATGTCAATAGAGAAAAAACAATGATCATCTTGAGGATGTTTCGTAGAATCAATAATATTGAAATGAATTACTTCCACATTAAATTCCATCGTGAGGGTGCACTTATGAACATCTATCTTCATTTGGGTCGTGTTAAGAAACAGTCTGCCTAGTAAGATAGGTATGAGATTATATGAGGGTTTCATCATTCATATCCACCATATAAAATTCTACAAGAAACTCCAACTTATTCATAGCACCAAAACATCCCCAATCACTCCATCTGGATGAGTATTAGTAGGGTTGCTAATTGTATGATAACACTATTCTCTTTTAAAGGGCCCAAGTTTAAAAAATCATAAATAGAGTGAGACATAACATTGATTGATGCTTCTAAAGCTATCATAGCTCTTTTAATTACAATTTTACCAATCATAAAGGGAATGGTAATCAAACATGGTTCCTTACATTTCAGAAGCATTTTCTTTCTAAAGATAGAAAAAAACATTCGCACCCATCATGACCTTCTTTTCACCTCTCAGCTTTCTTTTATGGGTACACAAATCCTTAAGAAATTTTGCATATCTTGGTACCTGTTTGATTGTGTCTAAGGGAGGAATATTTTGATCTAGTTTTGAAAATTCTCTAACATCTCCTCATCCTTTTTCTCTTTTTCGATTTTTCCAACCTGTTAGGAAAATATGGAGGGTTAGTCTTAACCACAATGGGAAATTTAGAATTTACCTTTGAGCTAAATGAGGGATTTGCTTCTTCTCCTAACTCTTTCTCAGTTTCATCTTCATTATCCATAATTTGTGGGGGTCCTCTTGGGATACTTAATCTCCTTACCACTCCTTAAGATCACCACATTAACATTCTTTAGATTTTTCTCGGGTTGAGATGGCAACTTCCTTTCGCTTTGTGATTTTAAGCGATTGCTAGCCATTACCATCTGACCTATCTTACTCTCCAAATTTTGAATGCTAGACCTTATGTCCTAAAATTAGGATCTTGTCTCTCTAAAAATTTTTTACATCCCGGTGGAATTTGAGAGTATTAATGGCAAGAGACTTAACTATATCTTCCAAAGATGTACCTAAGTTAGAAGAAGAGGCTCGTGGTCTAGATTGAAATTGACGCATTCCTTGTAGCCTATATGGGAAGTAGTTCTATTACCTATTACCTCTATAAATCAGGTTAGGGTGATCTCCCCAACCTAGGTTATGGATTATATTGATAGGAAAAATTTTCCTCTATAACATTAACATACTCCATATTTCAATATTGCAAAGTTAGATATTTATCTGTCAGATGGTTCACATTTACACATATATTGCAAACTTTTACTTGTGCCTACCCTAAATTAATTTGTATAACAAAAGATGTTAGTTCATCAAAAAGATGTTCTATGTATGAGATGTTTACCTTATTTTCCCTACGAATATCGTTACGAATGTTAAATTATTGAGGGTGCCACCATGCCTTTGATTAAAGTTCTGGCCTCTTTAGGAGTCTTTACACATAATGCTCCACCACTTGTTCCATCTACTAAGCTCCTATCCATCAATAATAGTCCTTCATAGGAGTATTGCATAAGGAGTTGTTTCGTGATATTGTCATGGGGCAGTTGGCATATAACTTCTTGAAGCATTCCTAATACTCGTAAAGGGATTCTCCATGATGTTGCTTTATCCCACAAATCTCTTTCTTTATATTGGTTATCTTTAATGCTAGAAAATCGCCTCTTTATTTCAATCCATGTGTTCACACTCCCTATAGGAGGATCAAAATATTAGCCATTTGATACATCCTTCAGTGAAAATGGGAAGGCTCTTAACATAATTTGCTTATCTGTCACCCCCGAATGTTTCATACTAAGACAAACCACATTGATCTCCTTAAGATGCTTGTAAGCTTCCTTAGCTACAAGCCCATGAAATTTAGGCAAAAGATGGATTAAGCTAGACTTAAACTCAAAGGAAATATGTTCATTAAAATTAGGAAAAGTATTACATAAGGTTTTTTAACTCAAGCCTAATGCAACTAGCTCTCTTAAAGTTAAATTCAATTCCTTTATGTATTTTTGGAGTTGTTCAGTTTTTCTTTGTAGCCTTCGCAGTGTTCTTTCAATCTTGAAACCAAATTGTATAAGGTCTTAATGAAGAGATCTATGATTGAGCCCAAGTTTATCATACAAATTGGTGACACTTTCATAGTTTCTAATATACTTTTGGACTCTTAATTCTTAATCTTGCGTTTAAATTAGTCCTTGAGTGTGTTCTTATATTTTATTCAATTTGATAGTAAAAATTGCTACAAATTGACATTGATTGCATTATAAATTTTTCTAAGGACAATTGATACTGCAAATTGCGATTTTTGATTGTAGGAGCCTCAAGGAAAAAAAGGAGTCAATGGGCTGAAATGGCACCAACTTGCCGTCGCGGCGAAACGTGAAGGAAAATTTCACTGTGGCGAAAATTAATTATTTCATCGCGGTGAAGGATCCAACAAGAGTACGCCACGACGAATCTTGCCCATTGCCGCGACTAACTATCGAAAACTCGAACCAAAATTGGATAATTCTCTCACTATTTGACCCGACCCGCATCCATCTCATAAAAAACCTACCAAATTAGGTTATAAGAATGGGTCAACAATCAGTAAAAAGAAAAGAGACACCTCGGTCGACACACACAGTCATCATCACCTCTCACTCTCAACCTTCATCCATCAACTCTGACTACCTTCACTATCAACTTCATCGTCTGCTGCTGCTGCTGGCATGGGTGCCTTCAGTGTTTTTACTGTCTTGACGATTTCCAGAGTTATGCGCAGCTAAATCACCATTTCCTCTTAAAGATGTAGTGATGGCTTGAGGCCGATGGGCTTCAAAGGGGAGTAGTTATACATTGTCAAATTTAACTATATTGTTATGGACTTATAAGTTAGGGTTTATTGTTGTGTAGTTAGATTTGCTTGATTAAAATTTAATCAAGTGTTAAACAATGTTTTGTGTTATCGATTTGCTTATGTAGAATTTAGATGCTCAATATATGAAGTTTCATATATGTCTTTGTGGTGATTGTGTTAACTCTCTTTTATCTACCTAGTTGTGTTTGATATTGAGATTAAGCTTAGTCCATATTGACCATTTGCATTAGCTCATCAATTAATACACACTAAGATGCATTTAACAAGGTTTTGATAAATGGAGTTCATTGATTAAAACCTTGAACTTAAAGAGTTCTTTAAGGTTCATTATTTGAAAACTTAGTGATTTTTGCTCCAAAAAAGATTTGTTTCGAGCTATGATAACCAAAGCTTGTTTTCAAGAGGAATCCACCAATTTGATCATTATTTGAGTTTTTAATTTTGTTTCCCAAAAATCCAAAATAATATTTTTATACACTTTTCTTTTAATTAGTCAATTTAGTAAAGTTTTTACCAATGATCCAAACCCCCTTTTATCAACTTAGTTTGCATTTTCGACAATTAGGCTAGCTTAGATCTTTTGCGCTAGGTTCCAATTAAGTCAGATGACCCGAGGTTGCATCCTATATTGTAATCCTTATAATTAAATTTTTGATTTAATTTCCAAGGGATTAATCTAAAGATCAAACGAGAGCCGATCAAACTAGCTCCATTGTCGGGGAACCAAGCAATTGGTTTTCTTTAGGTTAGCCGTTGTCAATTTCAACTGTCGTTGATAATAGGAACCTTTTCTTTTACATTTCATTTTGGATAGTTTAATTTTCACACTTGTCAATAGTATAGGTTTTAAAATTTTTTTACATAGAATACATTTTGAAAACCCAAACGAGCATACTTTCGTACTTTCATTTTCCATACTTAGCATTTTTCCATACATACACATCTACATACATACTTTTACACTGCATACACCCGCATCCTTCTCATTTCACCTTTTATTTGATTTTGTGTGCTTGTGAGTCAATTTTGTTATAATTCCTTTTCTTTGAATTTGTTTCTATGCATGCCCATAGAACTAGGCTTGTTCCTTTCCAACCCAAAATTGAGAGACGCTTAAGGAAGCTTAGGAAAGAGAGGAAAGAACAAGAGAGAAGTAGGGTAGTTGAAGACGAGGAATTAAGCCAACCAACTAGTGGAACTGAGTCGAGAGAGAGAGTGATCACGGCTGATAACCTCGGTTTCCTACAAAATCCCAACTTTCATGCAAACCAACCTAGAAATGAATATAATGGAGGAAATGGTGAGCATGAGAGAGTAGGAAAGAACAACAGGAATCAAAGACGTAGAACTATTAGGAAAGCGACAACTTCTGATGTAAACTATGATCCATTTACTGCTGCTTACCTTAATTTTGATGTTAATTTTGAAATGAAAGGCTTATTGATTAATTCCCTTCCTAAATTTCATGGCTTTGCAGGAGAGGATCCTTATATGCATCTACAGTCCCTGTTTATGATCTGTCAGAGTATGAAACCAGTGGGAGGGTCACTCGAACAAGTTCTGTGGAAAGTTTTTCATTTGTCCCTAGAAGGGAAAGCACGGGAATGGTATATGAGTCTCCCAAGGCATGTGGCAAATGTTTACCATAGCTAGGCCAATTTGAGTAAAGCCTTCTTGGAGGAATATTTTCCAGCCTCAACAACTTCATCCATGAGGAAGGAGATTTATTCAACCCGCCAAGATTATGATGAATCTCTATACAATTATTGGAATCGCTTCTAAGATCTTCTATCAAGATGCCCCCATCACCAAATTCCTAATGAGCAATTAGTATAATACTTTTATGATGGGTTGAAAAGTCAAAAGAAAGGTATGTTGGATGCGGCATCGGGAGGATCTTTGATTGATCTTATGGCTTCGGAAGCATGGGATTTGATAAAGAAGATGGCTCTAAATCATCAACAGTATAGTGTGAGAGATTCCAAAGGGGTGTATGAACTAGGAGCTTCAGCAGCTTAAGCTAAGAGAATGGAGAGTTTGGAATCGAAGGTGGACTCACTGGAAAATTGGATCACATCCCAGTTATCTTTCATCACCGCTGAATTGAAGAACCTGAATGTTCAGTGCCCATTATCTTCTATGGAACTTACCGCACCCAGTTGTGATACATGTGGGTCGGTAATGCATATATCGAGTGTTTGTCCAGGTAGGTATGAAGAGGTGTCAGCAGTGTACCCATGGATGACAAACCAGAAATGGGACCCATACTCCAACATTTACAATGAGGGCTGGAAGGCTAATCCTAGATTTAGTTGTAGAAATGAAGAAGGTAGAGCTCTAAATAGATTTCAACAAAGAGGAGGAGATGGTACTTTCACTAACCAGTTCCCAAACCAAAAACAAGCTCTCACGGTCCCAGTTAAAGAGGACACCAATCAACTGCTTCACAACATGATGACTTTGATGAAGGAGGTAAGGAATTTGAACAACAATCAATTCAACACCATAGCAAATATCATTCAGCAGGATTCCTCCAAAAATGTTGCTCAGTTCAATGCTTTGGAGAAGAGAATGGAACAATAGGAGACCAAAGAAAAAAATATCAACTCATATGTCACTCAGTTATCTAACAACATAAGTGAAAACCAAGCAAGAAGCAGTGGAACAATTCCTTCTAACACTATGATGAATCCAAAAAGCCTCAACGCTGTTGCTCTCTAAAGTGGGAAACAAGTGAGGTTTGATAATCAAGAAGAGGAAGCATCTAATGAGGAGATTGAGAGTGACAAAGTGCCTCTACCCAAGGAGAAAGTTAAGAAACCTAAAAGTGTCAAGGAAGAATTGCTATTAAAAGAAAGGAAGTTAGCATCAAAGAACAAGGAGGCTACTTCAGAGAGTTTCAAGGAAAGAGCTGAGCATGGAAAATCAAGCAAGCAAGAAGGCCAAAGTAAGAAGGTAAATCTTCAAGACCTTCCTTCTCCAAATTCATATTTAATGAGCAAACTTATGACTGAAAATAAACATGAAAATGACATAATTGATCTATTTGGAAAAGTAAAAGTGAGCATTCCCTTGCTTGATTTTGTAAAAAGGGTTCTGGCTTATGCTAAATACCTTAAGGACTTGTGCACAAACAAGAGAAAGTTTAGGCCCAATGAGAGAGTCCAAGTGAGCTCGAATGTGTCAGCCTTGTTCAAACCTTAAATACCTGTGAAATGTCAAGACCCTGGATCTTTCACCATTCCATGCACTGTAGGGAAAGTTACCATAGGAAGAGATTTGTTAGATCTACAGGCCGCAATTAATGTGATGCCAAAGTCTGTCTATCAATCCTTAGGAGTAAAGAGTCTGAAACTCACATATGTTGTGTTACAATTAGCTGATGGATCATTTAGGCATGTAGAAGGAATTATCGAAGACATCCTGGTTCAAGTAAAAGGTTTGGTATTTCCAGCTGATTTTATGTACTTGATATGTCTTCTGAAGTTGTGTAGGATACTTCCTTAATTCTCAGGCGACCCTTCTTGAGGACAGCTAGTGCGATGATCAGCATGAAAGAAGGTAAGATCACCATGGTGGTAGGCGATCAACAGGTAAGCTTCAATATGTATGAAGCTATGAAGCACCCCTATGAGGACTATTCACTTCTAGGAGTTAATATGCTCGATATGGTTGAATGATGCATATATTGACTTTGAATGAGCTATGAATCCCTTGACTAATGATTCCTTGGAGAGATTTTTTGTTACTAACATTTCAAGTGAACCACGGAGTGCAAATGTTGGCATGGAGCTAGAAGGAAGTCAAGCTGCCTTACCGAAGCATGGGTACAAGCCAAACGTCCATCAAGAGCTAAAAGACCCACCTTAAGCACCAGGTTGTTTCTCTTCTTTAACTTACTATATATTTGTGCATATTGATTGGAAATGGAATGATATTGTTGAGCATGAGCATGTTGACTAAGTGTGGGGGAGAAACTTAATTAGTAGGATTAGGTTTAACCTAGTAGGATTTAAGTTTAGTTGTTTCAATAATTCAATTTTCCTTTGAATCCTGAATCTTTGTGGATGTATGATACATCTTGCATGGTGAAAGGAATTGGTGTAGATGGTGCATTGTGTTGTTTTGTCTTGAAAGAATTGCATTTGTGCCCAGGAGAACTTGTTATATTTTTCTTTTTTTTATTATGTTTTAGGAAATTTCACCACAGCACGGTATCATACGCCGCGGCGTGAATTAATCGTTTCGTTGCGGCAAACTCATCCTTCGCTGCGGCATTACTCTTTCACAAAATATTGCCGCGGCGCCACTTAATTCTTTTGCCATAGCGAACACCCTTTTCTGCGCGAATTTTTCCCCGTGAAATTTCTCTTTTGCCCTTATTGTTCTTTGGACTTTTTTTTTACTCGGTGCCCTTTTTTTTCATTTCACCTTCCTTCTCTTTCTAAACCCTTGACTCTTTCTTCTCCCTCCTCCACCTTCACTTCTTCTACTTCCTCTTACGTCGTGGCTCTCTCCTTGGAATCGCTTCTCCTCTTCGTTTCCAATCTCCTTCATCACCCATTGCACGAAGCTCGCCTCAGCATTGTTTATTCGTCGTTACCCCTTGTTTCGTAAGTGTTCTTCCATTCATTTTTTCCCTTTCGTTCCAGTTTCTGTCAATTAGGGACAGTTCTCCGCGGCAAAGATACTTCTTTTGCCACAACGTGACTAGTATAGGTTGTTGCGGTGTATAAAGCATAGAGTTTGCCGTAGCGACAAACCTTTCGCTGCAGCTAGTTTTCTTTTTAGTAAAACTGTTTAACCTTATTATTGTTGTTTTTTACAGGATAATGCCTTGAACAAAGAACCCATCCAGAACCCTAACCCCTCCCACCTCCTCTTCCAGTTTCTCCCTCTCATCCAGTTTTTCCGAACCCTCTCCCTCCTCTCACCCTTCCCGCTCTTCTCACCTCCCAACATCCCCCACTTACTTTGCTCCTTCTTCCCCTATGGTTGAGCTCAAGTACACTAACCTGGCGGAGAAAATCGATGCCAGACTGCTTATTTGGGAGTGACCTTTTCCTCTCTCCCCCCCATAACAAACCTTTTGTCTGACAACTTATTCAATCCCAACTCACCGGCTTAGTCCAGCCTAGGGACCAGGGAAATGACAACTTTTTCCGTCATTTCTACACACATGCCAGCTTCCATAACACCTTGGAAATCTCAAGGTGTCACTGTTCCTCACGCCTTCACTACCGCTAACATCCGAGCACACTAACACCTTCCTCCTATCCCTAGCTGTTATTTTGAACAACTCATCCACAACTACCCGTGGGACGATGTCCTTCATACCCTCTATCCTGAGGGTGTCGAATGGCATCAACCTCGCAGTTTCCAACGCTATGTTAGGCGTTCCGACCACCGTCTAGAAGCCCATCCTTGGTTGCACTTGTTAGCAACAACGTCCTCCCTACTACCCACCTTGCCTTCGTCACAACCCAACAAGCCCTCTACATTTACCTCCTCATGGTTAGTCGGCCAGTCGACATCGCTCACGCCATTGCTTATGCCCTCCGCCAATCCATTTTCACCGCCACACTCACCCATTCCATCATCTTTCCCCATCTCATCATCGACCTACTCCGGGACCATTAGGTCCTAGAAGACGATAATGATAGTTACTTTAACCTGGCCCCCCTTTTCCATTACGTTCACCTTAAGCAACCCCGCCTCTAACCTTAACCTCCCCCACACCCTCCCTATTCCACCCCACCACCTATTCCTATCCCTACCCCTCTTGTTGCTCATTCCGAGGTTTTGCCTCGCGAGGACGTCTCTTCCACCCCTGCCCCTCCTGAGGCCCTGACCTTACCAACGCTCGTTTACCGTGTGAATCTCCTTCCGGCAACCATTCTCCGAGTGGAAGCTTGTTTGGAGCAAGAATGCTGGTATCTTTTCTAGCCGGCGGATGGATGCCTGCCTTACCGTGCACCTGCGCTTCCCACTTCCTCTGGAGGGCGACGATACATTTGACGGTGCCGGCACCTCGGAGCTTGCCCCCACTGATGCCCCGGATGATCATTCGATGGAGTAGTTTCGGCATTACTTTCTACATTTTTCTTTTCATTTTGTTGTCTTTCTTTTGTTTCAGTTAGTTATATGGCTCTTGAGCTCACTTTGTAACAACTCATTTTTTAGATCAATTATATACAACAAGTGTTTATCTTTTCCAGTTTCTGCACCTTTTCTTTTTTACTTTCATGCGTTCTTATAGTTTTGCTTCGTTTTCATTGAGGACAATGTGTTGATTAAGTGTGGGGGAGCTTTTCCCATTTTGTTACTTTTTTTGTGCTCCAAGTTGACAAGTTATTTGTTGGTGTTAGTCAATATGTTACAATTTTTTTAAACTTGGTGATTGTGAATTTCAGTTCTGTTGTTTTCCGCCGCGGCGACAGACCCTTCGCTGAGGCCATGAACTTGTTTTAGCAAAGATGGTGAACCATGCAGATCGCCGTGGCGTATGTGTTTTCGCCGCAGCGTCACACCCTTTGCAGAAATAAATTTTGTTGAAAAATTTTGTCTCAATTCAAAATTCTTCCACACTCGACTCTTGTAACTCTTGTTTCGCAAAGAATTTATAAGTTTCAAAGTGATACTTGAGTTTATGAAAATACCTCCCATTCTTTTAATGATAGTCGGTATTAGCTAATTTTACTTTCGATGTTTTCAATACAAAGTAAATGAAGGCATGCTAGCAAAGTAGCACTTTAAGTTTTTAAGACTTGAGATTGTTCATTGAGATATTACCCTTGTTGGAAGGATATTTGGGCCTAATTTTTCTTCAATCTTTGTGTGTATCTGCTTATTTTATATCTCTCTAAAACTTGTTTCAATTCTTAATCAAAGCTTTATAAACTATAATTTTGTTGATATGATAGAGGCATTCTTTCTATACCCCTTTTACCCAAAGACAGTCCCACGAACACTCATCCCTTGCTAGCCCCTTGAGCCATTATTTATGAGTACATACACGCATCCTTGTATGGTGTCAATAGTTTAATTTACATTTTCTTCTAAAAAAAGTGTATTCCAAAAAGGAACAGAAAAAGTAGAAAAGAAAAAAAAAATAATTACAAACAGTTTCAATTATATATATGTATATATATGTATGTAAAAAAAAAAAGTGTGTCAATATTTGTTTAACTGTTGATATCCATTTCATAATTGTAGTGCATGTATTCATATTATTTATTTATTTATTCATTCCATCCATTTCATCTAGCCTTCCGCACATTACCACCCTAAAAAGTCCTCTTGATTTTCAAAATTATAGTTCTTGCAGTGGAGAAATAGGACTGTAACAAGCTCATGGTAGAGAATCGATTAAGCATATTTGGAGCAAAAATATCCCTAAACACAAGTGAGATGAGAGCAAACACTTTACATTGAGTGAAATCTCTTTTGTCCAATCTCTTGGATTAAATTATTTTAGTGTTTATTTTCCTAGCACTCTTTCAGTCTGCTTTGATTGATTTATGAGAAAGTGATTTTTGCCAATTTCCTATTATTGTGTATAGCATGGTCAGAATTTTTCCTTTACGCTTGTATTTTTTGACTCTTATAAACTTTGTCCAGGAGTACAAAGGTCTAAGTATGGGGGAATTTGATTGAGCCCAAGTTTATTATATAAATTGGAAACACTTTCATAGTTTTTAAATTAGTTTTTGACTCTTGATTTTTGATTTTGTGTTTAAATTAGTCCTTGAGTGTGTGTTTATATTTTATGCAATTTAATAGTAAAAATTGCTACAAATGGACATTAATTGCATTATAAATTTTTCTAAGGACAGCTGATACCGCAAATTGCCATTTTTGATTGTAGGAGCCTCAAGGAGAAAGGAGTTAACAGAGTCAACATGAGGACGTGAGCTTCAGGACGCCTAACATGGCGCAACATGAAAGAAAAGCTCGATGTAGCGAAGGATCCAGAAAGCGTACACTGCGGCGCAACTTGCCTATCGTCGCGGTGAACTGTCGGAAACCCAAACTAAAATTGAAAAATTCTCACTATTTTGACCCGATCCATGACCCAAAATTTAAAATGATGCCAAATTAGGTTATAAAAAGACATTATTTTCAGCAGAGAGGGAGAGATTTCAGCGGACACTCACACGATCATTTTCCTCTCACCTTCGACCTTTAGCCATCAACTCCGACTACCTTCACTGTCAGCTTCACCGTCTGTCGCTACTGCTACCATGGGTGACATTGGAGCTCTTGCGATTGCGAGGATTTCCAAAGTCATGCACGACTGAATCACCTTTTCCTCTTGAAGATGTAGCGATGGCTTGAGTTCAATGGGCTTCAAAGGGGAGTTGTTTTACAATGTCAAGTTTAACTGAATAGTAAATTTCTGAGTTAAGGTTTACAACCGTGTAGTTAGATTAGCTTGATTAGAGTTTGATCAAGTGTTGAACAATGCCTTGTGTTATGGATTTGCTTATGTAGAACTTTGATGCTTAATATATGAAGTTTCGTATATGTTTTTGTGGTGATTGTATTAATTCTCTTTTATCTGCCTAGTTGTGTTTGATATTGAGATTAAGCTTGATCCATATTGACCACTTGAATTAGCTCATCCATTAATACACACTAAGATGCATTTAACAAGGTTTTAAGAAATGGAGTTCACTGATTAAAACCTTGGACTTAAAGAGTTCTTTAAGGTTTATCATTTGAAAACTTAGTGAATCTCAATACCGAAAGATTTTTTTTGAACCACGATAGCTAAAGCTCGTTTTCAAGAGGGTTTTATCATATTTGATCATTGCTTAAATTTTCACTTTTCATTTCCCAAAAATCCAAAAATACCTTCTTATACATTTTTCTTTCATTTAGTTTAATTTTCTTA
>JANZLX010150691.1:0-16839 GCA_025531955.1 Erythroxylum orinocense
GTTGGATGCCGCGGTATAACCCGCAAACACACGCCGCAGTATAACCTGCAAACACACGCCGCGGTATAACCCGCAAATACCTTCGGGTGGGGTGTGGGGTGTGGGGTCCAACAAGGATATTCAATCACTTGATGAACAATCTTGAATCCAGAAACTTCCTCAGACTGAAGATGCAAATGGAGGTTCCAGGCTCAACTGAAAGCCTTGAAAAACAGACTGAAATTGCTCAATAGAGAAATAGTACTGCCAGAATTAAAAGCTAAAGCTGATGCTTTAGAGGAGCTAAAGAAATGTCAGAACAGATTATTGGACAGACCAAAAGACCTGCATGTGAGAAAAGCAGAATTTGCACATGTGGAAAAGCATAATCAATTGTTGATTAGTACCAATAAACAGTTAAGGCAGAAATCTAGAACGATCTGAATGGAGGCTGAGAGATGTACTAAGTATTTTATGAGTTCAATCTTAGCTAGGGGGAACAAGAATTTTATTAGAATGTTGGAAGATGAAGCAGGGCAGATCCATAAGGATCTAGAAAATAAGAAAGGGGTTGCCTTAGAGTACTTTGCTAGGCAGTATGGGAGTGGAATGACAACAAGGGCCATACCCAAAGAGATTCTAGCAGGTCTTAAAAAGTTTGATGAAAAATACAAGGTGGAGTTGCTAAGGGAAATAATAAGGGAAGAAATCAAAAATCTTACTTTCTAAATGAACCCAAATAAAGCACTAGGACTGGGTTGGGTGGATATAATGCGAGATTTTTTCAAAAACATTGGGCCATTATAAGGGAAGAAGTGGTAGAAGCAATGGGAGAGTTTTTTAAGAAAGGAACAATTCTCAAGATAGGAATAAAGCATTTCTCTACCCTGTTCCTAAATAAAGCAATGTAAGGAAGTTAGAACAATCCAGGCCTGTAGCCTCTTGCAACTTCCTATACGAGTAATCACGAAGATAATAGCTAATAGACTGAGAGCAAGCTTGGGAAAAGTTAACCATCTCAGAACATAATGCATTCAACAAGGAGAGATCTATGGGAACCAATATCCAACTATGTCAGGAATTGTTTGAGGGGTATAATGCTAAGTGGAGAATGAGGAGTTGCACTATAAAGATGGATCTTGCAAAGGCCTAGGACTTAATCAATTGGAGCTTCCTATTTAATACAATGGAAGTAATAGGTTATCCTCCCATGTTTAGAAAATGGGTAGAGGAATGTGTAATCACTACTTCTATGGCAATCCCAGGGGATGGGGAACCTACAAACCTGATCAAAGCAAA
Source organism: Erythroxylum orinocense (assembly GCA_025531955.1). Lineage (NCBI taxonomy): Eukaryota > Viridiplantae > Streptophyta > Magnoliopsida > Malpighiales > Erythroxylaceae > Erythroxylum > Erythroxylum orinocense. The sequence goes on from JANZLX010150691.1 coordinate 1,279, forward strand.
GAGGGGACTAAAGCAAAGGGACCCATTATCCCCTTACCATTTTGTAATTTTCATGGAGGTATTATCAAATCTCCTCGCAAGCAATATGCAAAAGCACCCAAAATTGTAGGGGATTCTAGGAATTTAGGCAGAATTAGAATTGTGGGGTCAGATGGAGACAAACCAATCCAAGCTCTGATTGAAGTCCTACAACGAGGTGCTAAGAAGTGGAGTACATCTCTTGTGGGTTTCTTTATGGAGAAGAGGTTAGCTTTTCCAGTTGTTAGCAAGTGGGCAAGTGCTACATAGAGGAACAAGAGGTTCGTGAATACTAAGGTAAACAAAGATGAATTCTTTATTCAAATTCAACACCGAAAGAATGCACAAAAGGTGTTAGAAGCAAAGCCATGGAACATAATGGGGTATCCAAATCTTATTAAGAAGTGGCAGCCTAGAGTTACCTTGGATAGAGGCAAGCTTCATTCAATTCCATTATGGTTGAATATTTACAAGGTTCGCTTGGAGTATTGGTTTGCAGAGGGTATGAGCTATATTGCTAATAGGATTGGAAAACCCTTAGATTTTGAATAGAATACTGCCTTAATGAAGAGGATTGGATTCGCTATAGTTTGTATTGATGTTGATATATCAAGGAAGCTTTCGGATACCCTTAGAATCAAGAAGCTAGATGAGAAAGGAGAACTTGTAGAGGATTGGATATTAGTAACGTATATGTGGAGACCAGAGATGAACGAAGAGAAGCAGGTTTGGAAAAGAAAATAGTGGCAAGAGGGGAATCCAACTAACGAGGGAGGTCCAAGACAAGAGAAGGGTATCCTAGCATAAGGAGAGGCATCACTTGAAGAGAAAAATTTCAAGAGCATGAATCAGGAGGATAATCATGTGGTAGGGAATGGACAATACAAAAAGAATTAGGTGGAGAGTAATATCACCGGGATTGTAGCACAAACAGAGGGGGATAATCAAGGATCAGGTAATAGGAAACGAGTAATGAATTTGGAAGGGACTAATATGACTGAGAAGGTAACACAAACAATTGGGGATAAGGGAGTAGGCAGGAGGAAGAGACAATTGGCATGGAAAAGGGTGAAACTTCTGTTACCAAAAGTGACAAAATAGCTATAACTCTAGGTTTGAATAGGAAGTATAGGTAAAGAAGGGCAGGTAAAAAGAAAATATGATTAAGGTAGCAGCATGCAATGTTATAGTTCTAAATAAATAACTTGCAATTAAGGAGTTTATTAAGAATAGCAAGTTATACTTTGTTTGTTTATTGGAAACCAAAATAAAAAGGGAGCAATTGGAGAAGAGTTTATGGTTTGTAAACAAACGATGAAGGGTAATGAGCAACCATGATCATCATTTCAATGGAAGAGTGATAATAGGCTTCAATCCTCTGAAAGTGGAAATCGTGAAGCAACTTGCTCCCTTATATCAATTGCTACTGGAAAACATTAATCATTATTTTAAATGGATGTCAAGAATGCCTTCCTTAATAATGATCATACTAAAATAGTGTACATGTAACTAAGAATGGAAACAAAATTAAGTTCGAGCATTCTTTAAAGCCCGAGTCTAAATTGAAGCTTGATTAAGCTTGAGAGACTTGGCTTGACCTTAAGCCTACTTGAAGCCCAATCAAATATATGTAACTTAGCCTAACCCTAAGACCAATTAGACTTTAATAAAAGCACAATTGGACTTAGTCAAGCCTTATTAGGTTAAGCTAGACCCCAAAATCTAACCCTTTTAAAGAAATATTAAATAGTCGAAAGCTTATTTAGGCTAGATCAAACCCAAAAGCCCAATCCTTTTGTAAAAATATTAAATATTCCAAAGCTCAATTAGGATAAGTCAAGTCCAAAAATCTAACCCTTTAGAAGTTCTATAAATGAAGCAAAGACCTAAATGATCTATCTATAGAATCATTTTCCGCCTCTTTGTTTATTTAATTTTAATATAAAAATGGAGAACAAACATTTAGCTCCCAAAATTCCATATTGAAAGTGGAAAGACAAGGAGGAGAAAAGTGATTAGATAAGTATTCAGGTTGTTTCCCCAATTACAAATCTTTCCAAAGGATTAGGATTTTGACTTAACTTTATCCAATTGAGCTTTGAGCTTATAGTCCCAAATGTCATTTATTATTAAAGAAAAATAGATAAACAACATTAAAATATAGTTAGGTTTTAAGTTTTGGGTTAACGCAAGTCTAACCTAAAGCTCAAATATTTTCATAAACAAAAGTTTGAGCCAAGCCTAAAATTTGATTAACATGGTTGAACACGTTAACTTTAGCTCAGACTAAATTGGGCGTAGGCAATTTTTTTCATCCTTACAAACATCCTCCACCAGGTTATAATCATCCACCCAATATGGTTTTTGACTTACAAAGCCTTGTATTGAATAAAACAAACTTCTTAAGCATGATTTGCCAAATTTATTTCCACTATTGGTCTCTTTGGTTTTCAATTTAGCTTCTATGATCATGCCTTATTCATTTATAAAATGACTCAAGGATACACTCTTCTTCTACATTATGTTGATGGTATAATAATAACTAATGATAATACTCAGAATATTTCAACTCTTAAATCATTTTTACATCAAAAGTTTGGAAGTAATCTAGAGCCTTACAATCTTATATAATGGATCTGGCTATTATTTATCATAAGTAAATTATATCATAAATCATATATCTTATATTTTGGTCAGGCATCACTGAAACCAAAGCTACTACCGCTCCTCACAGAGCTAATGTTCATCTCTTTGCTACTATTAGGATTCTCCTCAATGGCGTTAACAAGTTGGTAGTTTTACATGCCTCACTTTCTCCATCTTAATATTGTCATTCTATTCATATTGTTAGTCAATTCATATCAACACCTCGTACCTCTAATTTTTCTATTGTTCTCTATATCTTCTTATCTCAGAGGTACTCTCTCTCATATTTTTTACTTTTGTCATTCATTTCCATTAGGTTTACAAGCATACTTTGATTTTGATTGAGCTGGAGATTCAACTGATCGACACTCAACTACTAACTATTGTTTTTTCTTTGCATATCCCTCATTTCATAGCGCATTAAGAGACAAATATTTATCTCTCGATCTGGCATGGAAGCAAAGTACCAAGCTCTTATAGGTATAACCTCTAAGCTCTTATGGTTATGTTAGTTGCCTCAAGATATAGGTGGTTCCCTCTTCTTCTACAACTCCTTTCTTTTGTGATAGTTATAGTACTATACGAATTGCTCATAATAATGTCTTTTATTGACACACTAAACGTATTAAAATCGATTGTCACCTTGTATAACACCATGTTTTTAGGGCACTATTTAATTTGTCCCTATATCGTCACAATCTTAAATTGCAAACATTTTTTGTGGAATCTTGTCCATCTTGGAGATTTTAGAAACATGTTTTCAAACTCAAGATGCCCAACACGTTACCACCTTGAATTTCATGGGCAATGTTAACATTATATAGATATACGTCTAGTTATAGATTTAGGTAGATTTACATAATAATTATGATGGTATATTCTTGTGTAAATTCATATATAAATACCCAGTTATGTTATAGTTTCATATGCACAGAAATATAAAGGCTTTTGTACTCATAACAGCTCAGTCTTCTTCTACTATAAGAATGCGATAAGAAGTCATGTTAGGATGAGGACAGGATAACTCTTGGATGCTCTGTTAGCTCCAATAAGATAGGAACATTGGCAAGAACGAGGACTTAATTATCAAAATAAATTTAACTATTATAATTTATGGTGATTAAATCATTTACATATTTTATAAATTATTTATTAATATATAAAAGTAATTAAATCAAAATAATTATAAGAATGACCAGAATAATATGTGATACGAGAATGACCTACACCACCAATTCCACTTTTGCTATGAAAGAGGAAAGAATTTTTACTAGGTTAAAAAAGCTAGGGAAAATAAATAAAAATCTGAAGGAAACTTATTATATAGCAATAAGGTTGTGTACTATTAAATTTTTTCAAACCCTATTTTATTGCGACATTTTGAATTGAGCGTGATGACAACGATGACGATGGTATTGATGATAACGATGACGATGGTATTGATGAATCAATCATGTGTTGATATCTGTCTTGTAGCTTAAGGTATCTTTTGTCATCATCGACAATGTCACAAGTCGCCGTGACCTAACGCTCCCTCACCGCTCCAAAAGCTAGCTACTTTCGCACTTTGGTAATACGTTGGAGACAGATTCCTATGGTTTTGTCTCGCTTCAATTTTTAAGTCGCTGACAGCGATGAAAGCCATTATTTGTAGCACTAGCTTTCCAATAGAAACAAGCGACTGATATGACCCAGGAAAGCAGCCATGTAGTGGCATGTCCAATGAGTTAATCTATAAATGGTTCTTTCGTCATATAATCACAAAATAGGTTCATTAATTGTTATTTTATCATTTGACTACTACATAGGACATATTTACACGTCAGAGGTTTGTACTGGTCTTGCAATTCCTGATATTCTAACTGCTGATTTACATGTGCTCCTTCATACTTCTGAAAATTTATAAAGATCTAAGAATTGCATGGTTTTTGTATGCATATAATTAATTGTGTTTCGGTGAGAAACTTGCTAATCTAACTTCTGACAAGAGGTCCTTAGGATTCATAAGGAACAATTAAATGTCTTTCTTAAAGGTTAATATTTGGTTTTACCCGACTGCTAATACAGCTCTCACTTGTACCACTGTACAACCTCTTCAACCTTTTATGTTTTTATGTATATAAAAGTAGGTAATGATGAAGATCCGAGAGTGCCGACTATAATCAGAACCCTTACTGCATCAATTCCTTCTTCGTGCTTTTCAGTTAATACTCCACTTCTGAGAATGGAAGATACACAGAAGAAGATGGAGGAGAGTTTACTTGTGAAAAAGAGAGAAGCTTCGTGGCTAATATGGGAGGTGTTCATTGAAGAAGCAAAAAGACTAGGTTATGTTGCAGCCCCTATGGCTACTGTAATTCTGTCCCTATCGTCCTTGAATGTTATATCAATGATGATGGTAGGCCATATTAGTGAGCTAGCTCTCTCTAGCAGTGCAATTTCCATTTCTCTCTGTAATGTCACTGGATTCAGCCTTCTTGTAAGTAACTTCCCGTCTTATCTGAATAATTACTTCAGCGTTCCTTACATGCATTTCATACTACTACCATGTGGATTTCAGTTTCTTATATTCATTTGGCGCTGCGTCGATTGCTTTAGTATACATAACTAGTGATAGAAAAAATTTCCAAAATTATGATTTTATCACTTATGAAGAGGAATTGTGTTCTATCAAAAGAATTAAAAGAAACTTCACAGAAATTGAACCTGATTTGCAATTTCGGAGATGCCAAAATGAGGTATGTTTTTCACTTTGGACCAATAATTGCATATGACTTTTAAGTTTCTTGTTATCTGGACAAATGCACATAACAGAGTGGAATGTCAAGTGCGCTTGAAACTCTATGTGGGCAAGCTTATGGAGCTCAGCAGTACAGGAAGCTTGGAACTCTAACCTACACTGCTATCTTCTCTCTAATGATAGTCTCCCTCGGGTTATCTATGATATGGATTAACATGGGAAAACTGCTGATAATAACTGGCCAAGATCCCATAATTGCACGAGAGGCAGGCAGATTCACAATGTTGCTTATTCCTACCCTTTTTGCCTATGCAATTACTCAACCACTCGTTAGATTCTATCAAACACAAAGCCTGACAGTTCCTGTGCTTGTAAGCTCTTGTGTCACTCTCGCTTTACACATACCTCTATGCTGGGTATTGGTGTTCAAGACTGGACTTCAAAACCTTGGTGGGGCTCTAGCAATTAATATATCAAATTGGCTGAACACAATTTTTCTTGGATTGTACATGAGATACTCTTCTACCTGCTCCAAAACCCGTGTTCCAATTTCTATGGAGATGTTCCAAGGTGTTGGAGAGTTCTTCCGCTTTGCTGTCCCTTCTGCAGTGATGGTTTGGTAAATTATATATTTTTCTCTTATTTCTTCGCCATTATTGAAGGAAATTTGCTAGTTATATTTCAACACAAATCCTTTTGATGTTTATACGTCAAACGCAGTTGTTTGATGTTACTGTCTTGGTAATTGCTGTAGCCTGCAATGGTGGTCAAATGAGTTCATAATCTTGCTGTCGGGACTCTTACCAAACTCACAATTTGAGACTTCAGTCCTATCTATCTGGTATATATGCATTTCTGTCAGGATTTGGAATATTTTTATTTAAATTTAAAAGTATACGTCCCGCAAATGAGAAAGGTTTTGAGGCGTTATAATTATCCATTCCCGTGTAAACAGTCTCACAACAATCGGAACTCTATACTCGATTCCTAATGGACTGAGCGCTGCAGTAAGGTTTCCTCAAATATCCTTTCCCGACTTGCATATTTATGACCTGTTTCCAATAAAACATTCCAAACGCTTTATTTTTTCTTGAAATTTCTTTTAGTACAAGAGTGTCCAATGAACTAGGAGCAGGGAACGCACAAGCAGCACGCGTAGCTGCCTATTCTGTGATTCTTATTGCCGTGATTGAGTTGATTCTAGTGAGTGGAACACTCCTCGCATGCAAGCATTTTTTCGGCTACAGTTTTAGCAGCGTCAAAGAAGTTGTGGAATATGTCTCCTCTATGTCTCCTCTGGTTTGTTTGTCTGTGATTATTGACGGATTACAGGGAGTTTTTTCAGGTGAAATTTCCATCTTTCCTGTCATTAAACTGATGTTTTCTTACCAAGGCAAGTTTCTCAATATCTGCGCATTAATTATATCAGGTATTGCAAGAGGATGTGGGTGGCAACATATAGGGGCTTATATCAATCTTGCGGCATTATATCTTTGCGGGGTTCCAGTTGCTGCCATGTTAGGCTTTTGGTTTCAGTTCAGAGCGAAAGGCCTCTGGATAGGCATACAAGTCGGTGCCGCATTACAAGCAATTCTGCTTTTCTTAGTTATAAACTACACTAATTGGGAAAAACAGGTAAAGTTGTTTGTGGTTGTGGCCAAATATTGGTTATGTACGTTGATCTCTCAGATTAATTTTGATTCACTGGACTGCCCTGATATTGCAGGCAAGTCTGGCGAGACAAAGGGCATTTCAGGTAGGCTGTTCAGGAGAAAATTTGCTGGTCTGAATTATGAGGCAGAGCTATAAGCTTTAATTTTTTACGTGGAAGGTGTATGAGATAGTTATATTCTTGTTTAAGGCAAGGGATCCATGTTTATTTGATAGTTATATTCTTGTTTAATGCAAGGGATCAATGTTTATTTGGGAAAAATGTTAAAACGATTCAGAATAAGTAAACTTGATGGAAAAGGCAAACGCTAATCTATTAAGTAACTGATATTGGAAAACCAATTTTTCTTCCGGTAAAAGAATGTAATTTAATTTATGTGAAGTGTGAAAAATTAAAAGATCTATCTCCGAAAAACCTTCGGAAATCACTAAAATCTCCAAATATGGTCCAACAAAATAATGACTTTGTTGGACTGATAGAGATATTTCAATTAAATCCGATTTCTCGTCGTCTCTTGCACACCAATCAACTTTTCCATGTTTTCTTCCGACAGTTAGATCAGGCAACGATACCGTTGGTTTCTTGTGTCCTGTGGGATTCGAGTCCAGCGCACCTTTTCCCTTAAGAACGTAGCCCAAAGTTGGGTGGGATTCTGGTCAAGATCAAAATGACATTTCAATTTAACTAATTAAAATTAAAATGGTATTATTTTATCAAATCAATTCAAGTTGAGTTGGACTAAGTTCAGATTGGATCATTGACGGAGCCACGTTAAAGGGGGAGGGGCCATGGCCCCCCTTTCAAAAATTTTTTTAAAAAAATTATCTATAAAATTAAAAATTTTAAAATTACAAGTATAAGTGGTCCCCCCTTAAAAAAAATTATTATTATTAGATATTAGTTTCTGGCCCCTCCTTAGAGTTCAGTCTGACTCCGTCCCTGGATTGGATGGTCATCCAAATCTGCAAGAGTACATAATTAAATGTAGCAAGTTTGAACTTGGAGTATTCTAAGTTATCATTTCCTTGAAGATTAATTAATTACCAAGTTTGTTAATCCTATCAAAGCAATAACATTAAATTAAACAATATTTTATAAAAAGCAATTAGATTACTCAACTAACTAAAGAATATGATTAATTACAAAAAAAAAATCAATATAAACAAAACGTTAGGATTTCGTGATTTAACTTATACGGAATCTCGACTATCGAGTAGTGTTAGTTATCAACGTTGAAATAACTTTTAACTTAAGATATCTATGTCCTCTCTCAAATTTACATAAGTATATCTAGTTAAGCAATTACCACCTCTCCATGTACAATTGCCTAAATCAAATCATTAATAATTAATATGTTAGTTATCATCATAGTCTAGCATATTTTTATCACTAAATCTAGAGTAATTATTCTCTTGCTGTACAAATTATGTTTCTTTCATTATTTCATATAATCCCTAAAATTGAATCCACCATAGTCAAGTGGAAGTTGCAGAATTAAGATCAAAGAGAATAAATTTAAACCAAGTAATAACTAATTATGCATCAACATATGAAATTTTCGATATAAGTTACATTCCTAACTCTAACAAGGGATTTAGCTGCTAAACACAATGTACTTGAAACGAAAACGAAATAATCTTATAATAAAAGAAAGTAAAAGAGAAATAACTAGATGAAATATCCTCCAATTTCTTCCAAAGTTATGACAAATCTAACCCCAATCTTTTTCATGAACTCTCCTTGTTGCTAAAAAAGCCTAAAAAATATAACTAAATCAGAAGCTCCCTTATTAACCCTAATAAAGCTATTTATATGCAAGGTTATATAAACCATGCCTAAAGTCAATGAAATTATATTTTCGCACTTCTTCAAATTTTGTGTAATAATTTCAATGTCATCCGTAACTTGATATCAACTTTTGCTGTAAATATGAGAGTTAAACAATATCATTATGTGCTTATATCCTATAAAGTTTAGCACTACCTTTGACTCTTATGCAAACTCGTTCCTAACGTTTTATAAGTCCTGGGCGAAGTAAAAAAAAAACTCTAATAAATTGGCAATATACAAACAAGCAAATTTTAAACAGATATATTTATTATTAAAATGTAATATTCATACATAAGTGACTCAATTTATAAGTCTACAGACTCAACAAAATATTAAATGATCATAACATCAACTAATAATGTCTTGTAATATTATTTTGTCAAGCAACTAGACAAAAGTCTAAATTATTAAATCAAATATTTTTAGTAACTTTTGAATTTAATTAACATTAGTGATTTTTTAATAAAAATTTCTTTTATAGGAATTAACATAATGGTAAATGTAGTAATCTAATGCTACCAACCTATTTATAAAACACCAATCAAATACATCCAACTATTTACGGTCTTATTTAATTATCAAATAATGTTTACTATTATTTAATTATCACAACATGTTTAATAAAATTATACAAATTTTATAATAAATGAAATCGTTTGTGTAGTATTTTAATCGAGTAACTTAAATTATTTCATTTAATCATATTATAACTAAAATTAAGTGAACCTCTACAAGAACGCAAATTCAATAATTATTACATGTAACAAAGTATAATGAAAATTATAATTACAAAAATTAAATTATTTATTAATGTTTAATTATATTTTTATAAATAATAAGTAATATAAAAATAAAAAAGGAGAAACACAAAGAAATGCAATATCATTTAATATTAATGTTCTAGTTTAAAATGCTAATTTAATGTCCACGTTACGTTAATGACAAATTACAAATTAATTATAATATATTCAAATATTTAATAAGCTAAAAATACATTAAAAACTAAAAAAAACTTTACCTTTAAATTATCACTCGTAACTCATAAGATAAATTCGTGAAATTTTTTTATCGTCATTTTTTGGGTTGAAGTATCTTAGATTCATATGTTGATGAAAAAAAAAAAGAGTGTAAGAAATATACTCAAATACTTCAAAGGTATTTATAAATTTAACAAGTTAACATTATATAGCTAACAAAGGAAACTATTTAGCTTCCAAGATTAAATAATGTTAACTTTCTCAGTAAGTTATTTATTAGTTAACGTTAACTTTCTCTTCTCCTCTGACTAACAATTAAGGATTTACTACACTTCTAACTAAAAAAATGTTGAAAAATGTTGTTGAAATGCACAAAAGGTGGGCCCCTAGTGAGAATGGACCCTGGGCAGATGTCTTGCCTACTCCTGTCTAAGGCCGGCACTGTCGAGAATAACACAACAGTGAAAGAGAGTCCAAAAAAACCTCATCACACACACTTATGCTCGGCCTTAGCCATTACACTCCAAAAACCTAGCTGAAACTCATATGGAGGAAGAAAACAATATAAACAACGTCATTTGGTATCTAGCAAAATGTAGCTAAAATTTAACTTCTTCTACTGAACCACGTCATTAGGACCTCTCAACTATATTAGAAAAATGTCAAGCTATCATTAGACCGTGTGTTGACTAGTTAGCACCCAACAGAGCCATGTCAATATTAAGTGAACGCTACGTCAACACCCGGTTAGTGTGTTTGTCAAGTGCCTGTGTTCCATTAATGACCTATGTTCTTATTTCATTGGTCCACGTCTTCATCACCTATCCTCTACTCTGGTTTAGGTCAAACTGGTGGTTCAGTTTAAAAATTGTTGATCATCTTTTGACCGTCAGGTTTATCCTATTTCTTTTTGTTTACTTTGCAATCTAGATCGATTCCTAAGGTTTTTCGACATTTTGAATCCATTTTTAAGGCTATAGTTATCAAATTCTAACTCCACATAAATTTTCTCATTATTATTGCTTTTTATTTGTTAGGGATGTCTCTAAGCTTCTCCTGTATATTCCCAACCTTATTAATATCACCTTTGATGGCTTAAAATATGATATGTGGGCAGAGGAAATATGTAGCTTTTCTAAAGGGAGGCTCCTTTAGTGTATTGTTATTAGAGAAACACCTAAACCAACACAAATGAAAGATAAAGGCCCAGATATATTCATATAATAGTTAGTATTTTGGATGTAATGAATCATCAAATCTTGGCATAGTTTATAAATACATGTACTAAAGTGATCAAACTTGATTTTTAACGCTTTGGCATAACTAAGGGGGTATGAGATTTTTTAAAGAATCATTACTCTATATCTAATGATGTTAATCAGATTCATCTTTATCAAAGACTTCATTGGATACAATAACAACTTGACCAAACAATCCACAACTATATGTTATAATTACAAGAACTATGGGATTAACTAACACTTGGAGACCCTAAATGTCCTAGTCTTGTTGCAACTACCATCTATGCAAATCTTTGCAATTGTAACATATAAGGTATTTGTTAATGGCTCTTCGAGAGGAAATTTCTTCTATTTACATCTCTCTTCTCTATTGAGGTTCCTTACCAACTCTTCACACTATGATCAAGGAATTAATTATATAAAAGAGTCAACTCAATGCTCTTCGTACAGAAAAATCAAATATATATATTAATGTTGTTTAGCCAATCAGACTTCATTCTCTCAGAGTTCTCGTAATTTTATCAAGAAATTTTTAAAAGGATCTTACCATTATTATAAACAAGTCTAGCTATCACATCTTTGAGTGCAGAAAATGACTTTTACAAAATTTTGGATAAATTAAATCTTTTAAACCCCTTCAGTCTCCTTCTACTACTACTGCTTCTACTACAAAGATTCCTATAAAGAGTACTTCCCCAAAATTTTCTTTAAAAGATCTTTAAGCTTTTCTCTAGTAACTTTAACCCAATTCTGGTATTGTCTCTCATTGATCTTGTCTGTCACATCAGGTACTCTATCATCATAGTACTTTGATTTTGCTTATTACAATCATATGACCTCTGATTCTTCTATTCTTGCATCTCCATAAACACCTTTTGTTCCACATATTATTTATACAACTGACAATTCTGCTATGCATATTCAAAGTATAGGCACTGCTCAAACACCTATATTAGCTTTGCCCATACTTTTCTTATTCCTAAATTGTTCTTAAATCTCATTTATGTTGTCAATTATGTAACCTTGGTGTTTATTTATCTTTTTTTAGTCTTGATTGTGCTATGCAGGATCCATAGATGGGCGAGATCCTTAGAATAGGACATAACGTTGGGCAACTATTTGAGCTAACTTCCTTATATCTCCCATATAAAATTGATGTTAGGGCTATCACTTCTCATCTTTATCATTCTTATCTTGGTCATATTTCTTTTACTAGATTAGGATCTTTAATTTTTAGTATTTATTTAAGCTTTATTAAAACTATAAACTATTATTATGTTTTATGTTAGCTTTCTAAAAGTTATGCTTTACCTTCTTCTCTTAATGATTTCATTTCTTAGTACCTTTCGATATGATACATTCTGATATTTGGGTTCTTGCTTCTCATGATGTTATAGGTGGTTTAAGATATTATGTGCTCATTGTAGATGATTTTTCTCATTATACACAGATTTATCTCATACATCATAAATTTGATTTATTTTCTATTTTCTATTATTTTACTATAGACTCAATTTTCTTGTAAGATTAAAATGCTTTGCACTGATAATGTCATATAATATAAAGATATAAATTTTACCTAATTTCTTGCTCAAGAAGGTGTTATTCTCCAAAGATCTTGTTTAGGTGCCTCTCTACAAAATGGTTAAGTAGAATGAAAGCACATACATCTTATATCTTCTTGTCTAGAAATCTTTTAGGGAGAAGCAACTCTTACTATTGTATACACTATAAATCATATCCCTTCTCTTATCATAAATAACATCTCTCCATGGGAATGCTTATTTAATTGTACTCCTGATTATCAAACTCTCAAACTTTTTGATTGTGCTTGTTTTGTTCTCTCATAACCTCATGATTACACCAAACTAAAACTAGGAGTATGGCTATGTTGCTTCTTAGGATGTAGTATAAAGCACAAATGGTACATATGTTAAGATCTTTTGTCACAAAGGCTTCGTATCTCTCATCTTGTAACTTTTTGGGAATATATTATGTTTTCCACTCTTTTAAAGTTTTGAGTCAGCGAATCCATACATCAATTCTTCTCTAATCTTGTCGTATCTCTTTTTTTTTTGACATTTCTCTTACATGTTCTTTTAGTAGCCCATGTAGTTTGATTCCACATACACTTAATCCTACTGCATCTTCTCCAACTATGGATCAACCGAATCCTTGAAGTGACTATCCCTTATTAGAATCTCTCCCTCCATCGTCAATGCTTTGTTGTATTGACCATGTAAATCAACCTTCTATCCGTCTTTATGATTTTTATGTTTATTTCTTTATTGTCTCTCTATATCAGGCTCACACCTATCGCTAGGCTAGTCCTGAAACTTTATGGCAACAAGCAATGTAGAAGAACAACATGCACTTACTTGTATAAATACTTTAGATTTTGTTGACTTACCTTCAAATCAGTCAGTTGTTGGTTGCAAATGGGTCAATAAAATTAATAATCGATCAGATGAGTCAGTAGAAAGATACAAAGCTCACTTTAGATTCACTCGGGAATATAACATTGATTATGTGGAGACCTTTATTCTTGTAGCTTGATTGACCTCAACTCACAATCTCATTGTTGCTGATGCTAGCAAAATATGACAAATTTTCAAAATGGATGTCAAGATATTTTTTTTCAATAGAGATCTCATAGAAGAAGTATACATGCAATCTCGTTTGGAATATGATCATCCTTCTAATAAAATTTGTCGTCTCCGTAAAGCCTTGTATAGAATAAAACAAGTTCCTCGAGCTTGGTTTACAAAATCTAGTTTCACCATTAGACATCTTGGTTTCCAGTCCAGCTTTTTATGATCATACCCTGTTTCTTTGCAAAATAGATGACGGATGCACTCTTCTTCTTCTCTATATGGATGATATGGTAATAACTAGTGATGCAACATAAGGCATCTTTGCTATTAAGTCCTTTCTTCATCAGCAGTTTGAGATGAAAGACTTAAATATTCTAAGATATTTTTTGAGTCTTAAGATATCCTCTGACAAATTTGGATACTATTTGTCACAAGTAAAGTATGATATTGACCTCATCTCTCGAGCTAACATCACTGATACTAAGACGGGTAGCACTCCATTTGACTCCAAGATCACCTTTTTGCGACGTATGAGATTCTACTTAATAATAGTACACTTTATCGCTAATTAGTCAATAGTATTTATGAGTCAATTCATGTTCACACTTCGTACCACTCACTTCTCTATTGGTCTTTGTATCTTGAGGTATGAAAAAGGTATTTTGTTTCATGGCTTTCATTTTTTCTACTTGTCCTTATTAGAGTTATGAGCCTATTCTAATACTGATTGGACTAGAGACCTAATGGACATTTGATCCACTACTGGTTACTGTTTCTTTTTAAGAAGATATCTTAATTTTTGGCGTAGCAAGAAATAAACAACCACCCCCCTCTCTAGTACAAAAGTCGAATAAAGAGCTCTTATCAATACTACCTCTAGACACCTTTGCTTACGATAACTGCTTCAAGATATTGGTGTAGCTTTCTTGTTTGTAGTTCAACTCTACTATAATAATCATAGTGCCATGTAAATTGCTCATAACAATGTCCTTCATGTACAGACTAAACACATCTAGATAGATTGTTGCCTTATTTGATATCTTGTTCTCTAAGTCACCATACAACTTGTTCATAGCTCATTATAGTTTTAGATTGCAGACATCTTTACAAAGTCACATCCACCTTGGCATTTTGTAGATCTCATTTCTAAACTCAAGTTCTCATCTTGATCTTTTCCTTGATTTTAGCATTTAATAGTAAACTAATTACTATGATTGTGTAAATAGATTGCATAAAATTAAGTATCTCTTCCTTTTTTAGTTTGGTTCATTGTATATGAATACCCTATTGTACATTTGATGATACACACATAAATGTAGAGAGATATCTTTCGTCTCTCTCTATCTATAGTTTCTTCCTCTCCATATTTCTCTCTATCTTTAGTTTCTTCCCCTCTATATTTCTCTACCTCTAATTTCTTCACTGTAACTTCAATAATTTCTTCACTGGTCGCTGCCTAAGCTTCTGGACAAAGGTTGAATGACAGAGAAGAAAGATCAAAGTTTGAAAGAAGCATCACAAATTAATCCTTCGTATATTTATGTTCTCTTACAGCACCACCTTTGTTTTGGCCCATTCTTGACAATGTAATATTCTAGTTATGAGCAATTTGAGTCCAAAATAACTAATCGATATGAAGTTTTAAAACATTTTTCCATTAAAAAAATTATTACCAATCCAACTACAACAAATTCAGGTGGCAAACTTTATTTAAATAACAGGTTATACCATAAGTAAACCAAGCTCATTAAATTTCCGATCCAGAGCCAAGAGGTCTATTTGAATCTCTCACAGTAATCTTGCTCAGTCTCGAGCCCAAGGAAACGAAAACATTGTAAATTAG
>JANZLX010150815.1:0-16806 GCA_025531955.1 Erythroxylum orinocense
AAGTTATTTGGAGCCTTTTTAATGTTAGACCCCACACCCCACACCCTACCCGAAGGTATTTGGGGGTTATATCCTAGCGTGTGTTTGAGGGTTATACCGCGGCATCCAACACAAATTGGTATTGTCCTCTTTGGGAATCGAACTCGCGACTCCTCACGATTTTGTTGTTTCTAAGAACACGCCTCTCACCATTGAGCGGGTGTGGGGTCCAACATGAAAGATGTTAAATTAACCCCTTTTTATTTTTTGTTTTTTTTGTGTGATCACTTATCCTTTATCCTCCCCCACACTTAAAATTCACATTGTCCTCAATGTTAGGAAAGGTAAAGAAAAAGCAGTATAATTGGCGAAAAGTAGGGGGAAGGTAAAGGAACCCCATGAAAGAGTTGATTGTCCAATATTCCGTACCCTGAAAGTGCAGAGCACCCATCAAATACACAAAATATTGAAATAAAGTAAAATAAAACTACTTGAAGACCTCTTATGTTTGCTTGCAACTGAACCAAAGTCGGAGCATCGTCTGAAGCTAGAGGAGCTCTTGGTCTTTATATAGCAGGAGTAACTGGGTAGCGCCTTATCCGATATGGATTGATCCACCCATGAAGGGCATTGTCCTTGAACTCAAATTCCCTCATTTTGTCAGCATTAATGACATCCCCCTCAGTAGTAAGAGCCACTACTTCATCCCTTTTTATGACCTAAATATGATGCAATAATTGGCTCAATAAAACAGGAAAGACGAACGCCTTAGTCTCTACCCTGTGGTGGACCACTTGCCATATTGCGGTCATCATCAATTTGGCTGCAACAGTGCCTTGGAATTGGTCGTCATAAAAGAACATTTTATCCAAAATGAATAAGTCTTCATGTTAGAGATATCCTGAATCGCTAGCCTTTGGCGTGACGTTATGAGCTAGCAAGAAAGCTATTAACCTCGGGGCTACGTCCAGATATTTGCATTGCATAAAAAAATGTTGATTCGTCCGACACCACATAGCTCAAATCCAAGCCGATCTATAGCTTCGTCCTTATTCCATGTGTCATCACAAGAGCATCGAGCCCTCTTATCCAAAGATGGGATATTACCTCCCATTGGTAGCTCTAGATGACTGCAAATCAGCTCCTTAGTGATCACCACCTCTTCCCCATTTACTCTTGAGGTAAACACTGGTGGTTGTTTCCCAGCTACTGCACTCAGATTGGCATAAAATTGTTTGACCGCCTCAAGGTAATAGGCACCCTTGAGGGTCCACAACCCAATGGAATTTAAGTTGGCCCTAACATGGTGATTCTTGTCAATAAGCTCCGCCACGGATACTCTATCACAAACTTATTGTTCTTCTTCTTGTTATACCATTCTTCACATTGCGCATTGATAAACAATAGCGGTTCAGAGATAGGTTCATCTTGAACTAAGTTTTTTCCTCTCACAGACCGAGAGGATTGCCCGGTGTTCTTCCTCGCAGATTTTTTAAATCTCTACATTGTAGCGTCACAACCAAATTCTTCAATTTTGAACTTAGATAACCACACTCAAAAAATTAGTTCAATCACAACTTAAATGCTTTAGGCCAATTTAACCGTCAGTATCAATCTGCACAGATTCAAATCGCTCTGAATTTCCCCCATCACTTTAATTTCAATCAACCCTAAAATTTAATGCACTCTTAATCTTCCTCAAAGTAAATAGCACAATCAGCATAACACTTCAATTCTGAATCTATCATGCAAGTCAATCCACCCCCCAAATGCCAAGAACACATGACATAATTCAGCCCAATCAAAATCCAATTTTTAACTTAATCTCTTGCAACCTAAAACCAATAACAAAAGTTAAAATAGAGCTTAACTCCTAACCCAAAAATTCACAAAATCGTGCCCCAAGTTCCAAAAAATTTGCTTAAAGATGTAGCTTAGAATACTTACCCAACACTCTTACAACGAAGATCTCGAAGATTTTTGCCCCCCCAATCACCAAAGAACCTCGTCCACTTTTTTTTTAGAGAGAAGGAACTTGCAGAGGAGCATGTGGAGATTTTCTGGAACTTCACCTAAATTACAACTTCGTAGGGGAGGAGTAAAGGTGAATGATGTGGAAAGATGAAGAAGGATTGAGGGTTTAGGCTAGGTGGGTTAGGATGGCCAGGGTGGAAGAAATGGAGAAGGTAGGGCAAGAGGCGGCGAGAGAGAAAGAGAGAAAGTGCAGGAAAGGAAAAAAAAGAAAGGGTTTTAATCTGCAATTCAAACAATGTCCGTTAAGCAGACATCAATGCCCGTTTAACTGATCTTTACAGGTCAGTTTGAGTATTTGGAGGTCTCATGTCCGTTAAGCGGACATCAAAGTCCATTTAATGGAACTTTACAGACCAGTTTCCACTTAGTTGCATTCATGTCAGTTTAATGTCTGTTAAACGGACATTCGTGATTTTTTTCATAAATTTTTTCACGTTGTCCCCTTTTCTTTTGTTCCTTCTAGCCATTCAATGATATCCTAGGACTACATGCATGATGTGTGAGTGCTAGAATTGGAAGAACATCAAAATAAAACAGAGAGACATTTCCACTTACCATCTCAATGCTTAAAATGAGTCTCACCTATAGGTTTGAAGAGTTGTGACCACACCATTCCTCATGCTACTGGAAGATGTCATTGGATTGCCTCGCAAATAGTACCCCTATGCACACATAATAAACTATAAGCACAACGAACTGATGTGACAAAAAGTGAAAATTCAACAAGAAAATAACATAAGAGTTAGAAACATTGGGTTGCCTCCCAATAAGCGCTAAATTTAATGTCCTTAGTTGGACTCGACCATTCTGATATCAACTTTGAAATGTGATGATGGAAATGCATCCCACCATTTCTCCCTCAAGATAGTGCTTAAGTCTTTGCCTATTGACCACGAAGGGCTCTTGATCATCCCTCCTAATTTCCACTTCTCCATGTGGATATGCCCTTGTTATTATGAATGGTCCCGACAATCTTGATCGTAATTTTCCTGGAAATAATTTCAACTGAGGGTTAAATAACAAAACCTTTTGACCAGGTTTAAATTCCCTCCAAAGGACATGCTTGTCATGAAAAGCCTTGGTTCTTTCCTTGTATATGCGAGCATTCTCAAAAGCATAAAGGCAAAATTCATCCAACTCATTGAACTCCATTAGTCTCCTTTGTCCTGCTTCCTTGAGATCAAAATTCAACTTCCGAATTGGCCATAATGCCTTGTGTTCAATTTCAACCGGAAGATGGCAGGATTTCCCAAAGACTATCCTATAAGAGGACATCCCTAAGGGAGTTTTGTATAATGTCCTGTAAGCCCATAGAGCGTCGTCAAGCTTCAATGCCCAATCCTTTCTTGAGGCATTAACCGTCTTCTCTAAAATTTGCTTAATTTCTCAGTTAGATACCTTGACTTGCCCGCTAGTCTGAGGGTGGTAGGTGGTTCCAAACTTGAAATGACACCCATATTTGGACAATAGCGATTTAAACTGATGATTATGAAAATGTACACCATTGTCACTTATTATAGCTCTTGGAACACCAAACCTTGAGAATATGTGCTTCTTGACAAATTTGACTACACTAGCTCCAATGTTGTTCAATAACGTTGTGGCTTCCACCCACTTAGACGCATAATTAATTGCCACGAGGATGTATTCATTTTTGAAAGATACTGGAAACGGTCCCATGAAGTCTGGGCCCCATACATCAAATAGTTCTACTTCTAGAATCCCCGATTGAGGCATCTCGTGCTTCCTACCAATGTTTTCAGTTCTCTGACACTTATCAAAAGTCAGGATGAAAGTCCTAACACCCTTAAAGAGAGTCAACCAATAGAGTCCAGATTGTAAAACCTTTGCTGCTATTTTGTTGGCCCCATGATGTCCTTCATACAGAGAAGCATGACAATGATGCAGAACTGATCGCATCTCTTCATCGAGTACACATCTACTGATCACCCCGTCGGCACATCTCCTAAAGAGCAACGAATCTTTCCAAAAGTAGTTTCTCACCTCAGATAAGAATTTCTTACTATTATGGTATGAATAATTAATAGGAATGATATCGAACACTAGAAAATTAACATAATCAGCAAACCAAGGGACGTTGTCTTTAACAGACCACAGATTCTCATCAGGGGAGGTATCATTGATTGGTTCCTCTCTCAGCTTGTCTCCTTATTCCAGTCGTGATAAATGGTCAGCTACTGAATTTTTTGATCCCTTCTTATCTCGAATTTTCATGTCAAATTCCTGCAAAAGTAAAATCCATCTGATCAATCTTGGTTTTGCATCTTTCTTTGTGAGTATATGTTTCAGGCCGAAATGGTCAGTGTAAACAATGACTTTGGAGCCAACCAGACAAGATCTAAATTTATCAAAAGCGTAAACTACTGCTAGTAATTCTTTCTCTGTAGTTGCATAATTAAGTTGAGCATCATTAAGAATTTTGTTCGCATAATAAATGACTTGTAATTTCTTATCCTGTTTCTATCATAAGACAACCGCAAGTGCAAAATCACTAGCATCGCACATCAACTCAAAAGGAAGATTCCAATCTGGTGTGGCCATTATAGGAGCTGAGGTAAGTTCCTTCTTCAAACTGTCAAAAGCACAAAGACACCCATCAGTAAACTCATAAGGAACTTCTTTTTGCAATAGAGCACATGATGATCGAGAAATCTTGGAAAAATCCTTGATAAATCTGCGATAGAACCTGGCATGTCCAAGAAAACTCTGTATCGCTCTAACCGAATTGGGAGGTGGCAACTTATTGATGACTTCTATTTTTGCTAGACCCACCTCAATCCCATTGTTGAAAATTTTATGGTTGAGGACAATTCCTTCTTGCACCATAAAGTGGCACTTTTCACAATTTAGCACCAGATTGGTTTCTTCACATGTTTGTATAACCTGTTTTAGGTTGAACAGACATGCATCAAAAGAAGAACCAAAAACAGAAAAATCTTCCATAAATACCTCAATTATATTCTCCACCATGTAGGAGAATATAAACATCATGCAGCATTGGAAAGTGGTAGGAGCGTTACACAACCCGAAGGGCATCCGACGATACGCAAATGTACAATAGGGACATGTGAGTGTGGTTTCTCCTGATCCTCCAGGGTTATCGGGATTTGGGTATAACCTAAATAACTATCTAGAAAATAGTAATATTCATGCCTCGCTAATCTCTCCAACATTTGATCTATAAAGGGAAGGGGGAAGTGATCTTTCCTAGTGGCTGCATTCACTTTTATGTAATCTATACACACCCTCCACCTTGTCAAAACCCTAATAGAAATCAGGTCATTCCTATCATTTGAAACAACAGTTATGCCACCCTTCTTGGGTACTACCTGCATAAGACTTATCCAAGATCTATTAGAAATATGATAGATAATTCCCGCATCAAGTAATTTAAGTGCCTCAAATTGCACAACTTCCTTCATGTTAAGATTGAGCTCTTTTTGACTTTCTACACTAGGTTTGTGGTTTTCTTCTATTAAGATCCCGTGAACATAAATAGAAGGGCTAATCCCCTTTATGTCAGTAATATTCCAAGCAATAGCCAATTTTTGTTCACATAATACCTTTAGCAACTTCTCCTCTTGAGAGGAGTCCAAAGAAAAAGAAATGATAACTGGGTATGTATTTGCTTCTCCTAAGAATGTGTATCTCAAATGAATTGGAAGCTGTTTAAGTTCAGGGTTCGGTGGGCTCAATACAGAGGGCAATAGTTTAGGTTTCGGAGGGCCCAATTCTTCAATTTGGGGTCTATACCTAAAACCATTACCTTTCAATCTATAGGCATAGTCCACTAACACGTCATCCAACTCATTCTTTTCTATCCCTAGGGTTTAGCATGCTTCCAAAGTGTCATCACACATTAATTTAGGAATAGATTCAAATGTGAGAGAATCAATTACATCTATCCGATAAGTGACCTCATCAAAAGAGGGACCCCTCAAAACTTTAAAAATATTAAACTCCTTTTTTTCATCACCTACCCGCAAAGTTAGCTTACCATCCAGGACATCAATCAATGCTCCACTAGTGACTAGGAATGGTCTTCCTAAAATTATGGGAACCTGCATGTCAAACTTCATCTCAAACATAACAAAATCAACTGGAATTATAAGCTTACCAACTTTCACCAGTAAATCCTCAACTATACCGATAGGATATTGAATTGATCTATCAGCAAGCTATAATGAAATTATAGTTGGTTTGAGTTCACCAATTCCCAACCTGTTATATAGAGACAAGAGAATAAGTTTAATGCTTACACCTAGGTCACGTAAGCATTTAAAAATATTAGATTCGCCAAAGTGAATAGGTATAGTGAAACTCCCTGGATCCTTTAACTTAAGGGGTAGTTTATTTTGTAAAATAGAACTACACTCCTCAGTTAGGGCTACTGTAGCGAAGTTGTCAAGTTTCTTTTTGTTGGAGATGATCACCTTCAAAAACTTGGTGTACGTAGGCATCTTCGTAAGAGCTTCTGTAAGAGGGATATTGATGTGGACTTTCTTGAAAAGGTCAAGAAATTTCTGGAATTTAGAATCAGCAGCCCTCTTCTTTACCCTTTGGGGGTATGGTATGGGTGGTACAAAGGTAAAGTCCGAACTCGATGGGGATTCTTTCTTTTGTTTGATTTCTTTTGGTTCCTCCCCTTCATCCACCTTTTCACCTTCCACATCCTGAGCTTCCTTCTTTTTAAGGACTACACCTTCTATAACCCTACCACTTCTTAGAACAACTGCCATGCAATCTTGTTTCGGATTCACTTGGGTATTGTTAGGCAGCTTCCCTTTTCCTGTTTCACTAATTTCTTTCGCCACTTGACTGATTTGCACTTCTAAGTTCCTAATAGCTACTTGATTTGATTGAATATTATGCTCTATTTTGTTCATTGCTTGAGAGTTGGCTTGGGTACTCTAGTCCATCTTGCCCATAAGTTGAGAAAACATGTCCTCAAGCCGTTCTACCTTTTTCTCCCACGAGGAAGGGAATTGTTATGGTGCAGAAGATGAAGGGGCTGATTACTGTTGCTTTAATGGTGTTTGAAACCCTGGTGGTTCCATTGATTTTGCCACCTCTTGATTTTTCCTTAAGAAATTCAGATGGAATTTCCAACCTTCATTGTAAGTGTTCGAGAAAGGATCAAGTTTATGACCTTGTCTACAATTGTTCACATAGCTTACCTCTTCCTCTGTCAATGTTGTCTCAATATTCATACAACCCGCTGCTGTATGCCCAAATCTCCCACAAAAAGTACAAGGATCTCTACTCGACTTGTTATCGTTCATTAACAAGTTCAACTTCTTATTAATCTTAACAACTTGGTAGGTCATGTCAGATTTGGAACCCACTTCATTTAGAGTAACAGCTTTGGTCCTAGTTACCTTACAAAGTGAGTTCTCTGCAATTTTCTTGTAAATATTCCACAATTCTTAGTAACTTAAGTCACTAATATTCCCCCAAGCATTCAAATCCACCAGAGTTTGGTTATGATCGGTGAGACCATAGTAGAAAAACTGAGTTAATGAATACATATCAAATCCATGGTGTAGACATTAGTGAAGAAGATCATTAAACCGTTCCTAAACCTCATGAAATTTTTCTCCGTCCTTTTGTAAGATCCAATGTATCATCTTTCGGAGTTCAAGAGTTTTGTGGGCTAGGTACCACTTCATCATAAAAGTCTCCATAACCTTCTCCCAAGTATCAATAAAGTCCACCTCTAAACTCAACAGCCAATTTCTTGCCAATCCCTTCATGCAATAAGAAAAACACCTTAGCCTCAACTCATCCTCTGACAGTCCATACAAAGGAAGAGTTTGAACTGTCGCATAGAAATATCTCATAAAGGCTAGCGCATCTTCACTGGGCATCCCATTAAATTGTGACAACATAGACAAATGAATCTGATTCAACTCATAATTTTGTGCTGCTATAGTTAATCTAATGCAAGAGGGGTTTGCTGCAATAAATGGCATATAATAATCTCGAATTCTTCTTGCTGCAAGGTTGACAACAACCGGCTTAGCTTGATTTTTCCCATTAAATTGCTCATTCCCTATATCTTGTTCTTCATGCAATTCCAAAATTTGGTTATTGTTGGCCATCTCTCTCATTTTTTAAGCGTTGTTCCTTCGACAAGTTTGTTCAATTTCAGGATTAAATTCAATAAGTGGTTCGTTATTCAAACTTCTCGAATGCCTTAAGTGCATAAAACTCCTAAAATCAAACAAAGTTCAAGGGCTCGAAATTCAATGATGGAAGAAAACACGAAATAATAATTAAATAAATCAAAATAATAACTAGACTTAATGATAGTAGTTATAAAAAATGTCCCCGGTAACGACGCCAAAAATTTGGTCAACAAAATCTGCAATGCACAGAGTCCTTCTTAGTACCCACACACTAAGTATTCTAAGGTCGTCTCCCTCAAGGACCAATTCATTCACAACCAAATTAATTCTAGTTATTCGAATGATATTGACAATAAACTCTAAAAGGTGATTGGATTTGAGTGAATAGTAAATTGTAAGTACTAAACAAAATAACAGTAAGGGGTAAATCGAAGGTTTAAAATTAGGGGTTAGGGTCCACCAATTCAAAAGATCGATTCGTATATTATGAAATTGATTGAATGTTAGGTTATGAAAACAGTTGCACAACTTTACCTATATCTCTTCTCAAAGCATATAAGAGTATCTAGTTAGTTGATTACCATCTCTCAATGTGCAAACTAACTAACCAAATCCATAAAGAACAAGCAATCACAAGTTCTCACACTAGCTTATGATATCTTTACCTCTAAGTCTAAGGTGTTCATCTTCCTAGAGCATAAACCATATTTCACCTTTCAGTACATCATATGATTCCTAATATTGCATCTATGGAGATCAAGCATAGAAACAACAATGAAATTCAAGAAAGATGAGCATAACCCAGGAACTTTCATTCAACACCTATCAAACCACAACATTTAAATCAATCCCTCAAATGGGCTACATCCCTCACCCAAAATGAGGTTTAGTTCCAGAACATTGTAACAAAAGTTATACACTTCAAGATGCTCAGCATTAAAGAAAGAGTAGAGAGAGAAAGTAGAAAAAAACACAAGAGAATGTTGCTTCCACACTTGATGAAATCTCCCAAACTCCCTATCTTCCTCTTACTTTGTGCCTCCTCTTTGTGGTATCTCGTTTTCAATGTTCAGCCCCTTTTTTAGGTCTAAAAAATGCATATTTATTGTGTCTTGGGTCTAAAGAAACCTAGTTTTTTTTAACAGAGGAGAGCAGACCGTGTTTGGTCGCAAATGTTCGTTAAACAGATATGAATGTTCGTTAAACGGACCTTCTCGGGTCTGAAAGTTCATTATGCTAGGCGTTGTCCATTCAACAGATATGAATGCCCATTAAACGGACCTTCTCGGGTTTGAAAGTTCATTCTGTTAGGCGATGTCCATTAAACGGACATGAAACAATCCAAAATTTTCACGTCTTTGACCTTTCAGTTGACATAACCTCTTCTTGGAGTCTTCTCGAAAGTTGTAGAACTCGGAGTCCTCTTTGAAAGCATCCTTGAGTGGCCTTACTCCAGCATCCATAGAAAAGTTATGCCTTTTACCCCACAATCTATCCATTTGTACCTATCAAGCAATAAAGTTGGAATGTGAGAGAATTGACCAAATAAAACTTCAAATCCATATAGAAATAAGTCAAATTAATTCTTCAACCATTGAGCTTGCTTAGTAGGCAAGTTCATTGCCATATACTCAGCCTCTGCTGTTGATTGAGCTATACTCTTCTGCTTCTTTAAACTCTAGAAAAAAATTCCAAACCCCAAACTACAGCAGTATCCACTTCTACTTTTACATTCATTACTTCCAGCATAACTTGCATCACTAAAAAAAATACAACTCCACCTTTTCTCCTCGCCCATACCAGATTCCATAATAAACAGTATGCTTAACATATATAAGTATCCTTCTAGCATATATAGCATGTTGCCTTGAGGGATTATGACCAAAACTAGCCATAATATTTATGGCACAACCAATATCTGGCCTAGATGCACCCAAATACATTAATGAACCTATCATGCTTCTATAGTAAGTCTCATCGAATTGTTCACCTGGTTTTGTAGCTTCCAATTTCAATTGATGTTCTATGGGAGTTGACATACCATTGTTGTCCTTCAAGCTAAACTTCTCAATCAACTCCTTTGGATACCTTTTCCGGTGGATGAAAAATCTATCTTCTCTTTGATCTATTTCTAGTCCCAAAAAGTAACTCATTTCTCCTAAGTCTGTCATTTGAAATTCAAACTTCATCAGCTCCTTGAACTCTTCTACAAGCTTGTCCTTTGTACCTATTATTAACCAATCAACAACATACAAAGAGCAAATCTGTTTTCCTTCAACGTAAGTTCTCACATATAGTGTAGCTTCACTCTTGCTTCTCTTAAACCCATTTTGCATCAAATAACTATTAATTCTCGAATACCAAGCTCTTGGAACTTGTTTCAAGTCGTACAAAACCTTCACCAATTCGTAAACTTTCTGTTCTTGTCCACTTAATACATATCCTTTAGGATGCTTCAAATACACTTCTTCATCCAACATTCCATTTAGGAACTAGTTCAAATCCATTATGTAGAAAATATGAATTAATTTTTTTGTACCATGCTCGGGGTGCTTGTTTCAAACCATAAAGAGTCTTTTTAAGCCTATAGACTTTGTTCTCGTTTTTAGTAACCACAAATCCTTCGGGTTAAGAAACATAGACTTCCTCTTCTAACTCCTCATTTAAAAATGCAGATTTCATATCAAATTGATAAATTGACAAATTTAATTTTGCAACAAGAGATAAAAGAGTTCTTATTATTTCAAAATAGGCAACTAGTGAAAAAGTTTCTTCAAAGTCAATACTTTGATGTTGTGCATACCTTTTTGCTACAAGTCTTGCTTTTTACTTCTATATACTGCCATCAACAGCATATTTAAGCTTGTACACCCACTTAAGACCAATTGGTTTCTTACCATCTAGCAGATCTACTAGTTCCCATGTTTGATTATGCCCATTTGCTCTCATTTCTTCAACCATTGCATCATGCCATTCTTCTACTTCAACTGCTTCTTCAAAACAAGTGGGTTCTGTTATATACAAAGCAAATGAACATGATTCAGAAACCTCTTGTAGTGATCTAAATTTTCTTGTTGGTGTTTCACTGGAGGAGCTGGATGCTGAACTCACTGGGGAGGTATTATTTCTGATGGTTTAATTACTTGTTGTTGGAGAAGAATTTATTGAAGGAGAGCAGATTGGTGTGGAATCTGCTGCTATAACTTCATCCAAATGTGACAACTGAATTTCAGAACTATTCTTCTCAAAGGTGAAATCCCAACTTGCATCTTCATTGAACACAACATTCCTGCTAATCAAAACCTTGCCACTCGCAGGATTATATAGCTTATAAGCTTTGGACTGAGTACTATACTTGACAAAAATACACTTTTCAGATTTTTCATTAAGTTTATGACGTGATTGTGAATTTAGCAAAGCATAAGCTATACATCCAAAAATCTATAAGTGGCTTACCTTGGGGTTGTTACCTTTCCAAGCTTCATATGGAGTCTGATTGTAAACCGCCTTAATGGGTGAAACGTTTAAGAGATAGACTGTTTAGCTACTGCCTCTACCCAAAATTGCTTTGGAATGCCTCTTGTAATCATTAGGCTTCTACCCATCCCAACAATAGTTTGATTCTTTCGTTCTGCCACTTCATTTTATTCCGATGTGTATGGTATTGTAAGCTCTCTACGAATGTCGTTCTCATCGTAAAAGATATTGAATTCTTCTGACATAAACTCTCCACCTCTATCTATTCAAATAGTCTTAATCTAATATCCACTTTGCTTCTCCCCAAAATTCTTAAATTTCTTGAAATTTTCAAATGCTTTTGATTTAGATTTCAAGAAACACACCCAATTCATGCAACTATAATCATCCATAAATAGCAAAAAATATCGACTGCCTCCTAAGGATTCAATGCTCATCGGACCACATAAATCAGCATGTATTAACTCAAGACAAGTAGAGGCTCTCCAAACCTTGAATATAGGAAATGATGATCTACTTTTTTTTCATACATACGTCATTCACAAAAGTATCAATTTTAGGCAAACCATCAACCATATTTTTATTGCCTAATAGTTGTAACCCTTTTCATTTAAATGACCATACCGCAAATGCCATATATTAGCTTTAGAATTTCCTTTAACAACCAATGCATTACTTTCCTCATTAACTGACATATTAAGTGGAAACATTCTATTTAGAGTCATTTAAACACAAACAATCTTTTGACCTGATTTTTTATCATGGATGCTACAGGAATCATTGTCAAACAGAACTAAATATCCAACACTCAACAGATTATGGGCTAGTACTGCACATCATGGAGAAGTTTTACATTACCATGTGAAGTTTTGATGGCAACAATACCTTTACCTTTGGCTTTAAATGACTTCCTATTTCCCAACCGAATTTTTGATTTTTTCGACTCATCAAGCTCTTTAATCAATGACCTCATATATGACATATGATTAAAACAACACTATCTATAAACCACATATCGTTTAATTTACCGTCTATAGTTGAGTGAGTCATAAACAAGTTACTCTCCTATAAAGGCTTCTCAGTGAAGTCCGCATGCTTTTGTTCATCCTTCATTTCAGTCCAATAGTCAACTTCTTTGTGTTGGGGCCGGGTCCTGTTACTTATCCCGAGGAGACAAAATAAGACAATTCGATAAAGATCACGAGAAGCGAGAGTGGTTGAAACTTTTCAGATGGTAAGGAGAATTTCAGCGTCAGCGTGGGCAAGTTCGTTGTGGCAAAGTAAATGTTTCACCACGATGAAACTAAGGAATCATTTCCAAGGACCTTTTGGGAGAAGTTTGTCGTAGCCAACGTCTGGATTTGTCATGGCGAAGTCTAGAGATCAAACAAATGCACCCTTCGGGAAAAATATGCTCGGCAAAGTTCTCATATCAAACTCAAACACCTCTCGGGAAAAATACGTCGCGGCGAAGTTACGAGATTTAGCCAAAAACACCTTTTGGGAAAGGTCCGTCGCGGCTAAGGTTTGGCTTCGCCCCGGCGAAACCTTCGAATTCGCAACCCTGAACCCAATAATCCAATATTAATTTTTCATATACAATTTCCACAACCATTAACAACTTAACAAAGATAGACATGAATCATGCAAAAAGGAATTTCTTCCATTCACAATCTCATTAATAAATCGAAACAGAGTTTGAGCCTATCTTTAATTACATATCAACAACCGCATCAAATACTTAATACAAAATATAAAATGGATGCTCATATTTGATATGCTTATAAAGCTACCCAAAAATAGTTGAACTAACTTAGTTACTAAATATAGCTATCTTGGACTTTCCAAAGCCTTTGCAAGGATCAACAATCGTCTTATTTTGCACCTGAGGAGAAAATAATGGGTTGAGCGACAAAGCTAAGTGGCTAATATATTTATAGTCATTGGTAATGAGCCACACAAATCAAGCATATATATATATATATATATAGATATATATATATTTATACATCCATATCTCATTCTAATATAGCATTCAATCATCACAGATTCAAACTTAAAATCTCATCATATAAAACATATCATGTATATTTAACCATCAAAGCAAAATACTCAATTTTTGCATCATACTTGACAAACCCAAGATGAAATGCAAAAACAAATGGCTTGAGAGTCCCAAGGGTCGAAATGGAGAACTCGAAGTTTACACCATGAATAAAATGACTCTGATTCTTAAGAACTCATATGCTATAAGCAAGCAGTCGGGAGAAGGCATTAAGTCAACATGCATGTGACAAACAAAATGGTTTCTCTCTTGCCCAAATGCAAGCAAATTTTTAATACTCAATTCATTCCATCACATGTTCATACTTTCATGCTTCTTATGCTATTTCTTCTTTCGATTATATCAAATGTCATAACATCTTTCAAAGTAGAACATGAAAGAAAATCATAATGCATTTTGCCCACAAATACCACAATTCAAAATCAAGCAATCAAGCATACACAACTAGGTAAGAATTTTTCCATTTGCACAATAACTATAAATATATTACCCACCTAAATTGCTTGAAAATCCAAATCAAGGTTGCCTTTCCTCTTACTCTTGCATGGAATTTTCAAGGTTTCCTTCAAACAACCCAATTTTCCATTCAACCCAATATTCTAATAAAATCCATAAGCTTCAATAATCACAAAAATAAAGTAAATGAAAATTGGGCTTAGATTTAATCTGCCCATAGTTTATCTAGGTTAGAAAAACTAGAACCTAGTCTAAAAATCCATGAAAATTAAAATGGGTTCTTGGTTCTCTTCCTTCTTCCGACACAAAACTCATTTCCCTACTTCCTTTTATACCAAAGCAAGAAAAAGATGATGAAGATTACCTTAAGCTTATCCAAATCTTCTTCCTTCTCCTTTTCTTTCTTTCTTTTTGAGCTTCTCCAACACTCTTCATATACTCTTCTCTTCTCTTTTCTTCCTTCCATGATTTCTCTCTTTTCTCTTCTTTCTTTCTTATTCACCTTCTTCTCTCTTCTTTCTCATTTCAAGACTACTTTTTGTCTTGTTCTTCCAAATTTACCCTTCATTTTTTCAATTAAAATACTACTTACTCCTTTAGTCCATTAAACACCATATTATGCCTATTACACACTAAATTAATTCTAACATTTCTATTCAAACATTCTAATTTCTTTTCATGCTCACTAAATTAAAGGACTAAATTCTAAAAATAAATAAACAAATAAATAAATAAATTTGGGGTCTAACAATTCTACTCCCATAAAATAATTTCGTCCTCGAAATTCTTACCTTAGTTTACGATAAGGTGTGAATACTTCTCCTTCATAGCTTCCAAAGGCTCCCATGTTGCCTCCTTCTTGCATGGTTCTTCCATAAGACTTTAACCAGCTTCACAGTCTTGTTTCTTAAGACCTTTTCCTTTGAATCTAAAATCTTCACTGGTTGTTCTTCATAATTCAAATCCTTTCTTAATTGAACCTCTGAAGGTTGGACTATGTGTGAAGGATCTGATCGGTATTTTCTTAACATTGATACATGGAAAACATTATAAATCTCAGATAATTTTGTTGGCAATGCTAACTTGTAGGCTAGAGGCCCAATCTTCTTAATAATCTCATAAAAGCCTATGTATCTTGGTCTGAGCTTGCCCTTTTTACTGAATCTTAAAACCCCCTTCTATGGAGAGGCTCTAAGAAATACTTTATCTCCAACTTCAAATTTCATCTCCTTTCTATGTGCATCCGTATAGCTCTTCATCCTGTCTTGAGCTACCTTGAGTCTCTGTTTCAATGATTTAATCTTATCGAGTATAGCCTGAACTAACTCAAGTCCCAAAAGTCTCCTTTCACCATCCTAATCCCAACAAATAGGACTTCTGCACCTCCTACCATATAAAGCTTTATAAGGTGCCATTTGAATTCCTGATCGGTAGGAATTATTGTAAGCAAACTCAATTAAAGGTAAATGGTTATCCCATGAACCTTTGAAGTCCATAACACAAGCTCTTAACATTACCTCTAATTTTTGTATTGTCCTCTCTGATTGGCCATCAGTCCGTGAATGGAAAGCTGTGCTAAAATGCAACTTAGTTCTTAAAGCCTCTTGTAAGCTTTCCTAAAATCTAGAGCTGAATCTGAGATCTCTATCCGAGACTGTAGAACTTGGAATCCCACAGTGTCTGATTATTTCATCTATGTATTTCTTGGCCAAACCATTAAGAGAATCTACTTGTCTAATTGGCAAAAAATGTGCTGACTTGGTTATCCTATCAATAATCACCATATTGTGCCATGCTTCCTGCTAGTTCTTAGCAATCACATTAAGAAATTCATTGTAATCTTTTCCTATTTCCATTTAGGTATAGACAAAGGTTTAAGCTTGGCAATAGGTGTTTGATATTCGACTTTGACTTACTGGCACACTAAATATTTTCTAGCATACTCTGTAACATCTTTCTTCATTCCTTTCTACCAGAATTGCTCTTTTAAATATCTATACATTCTCATACTCCCCAGGTGCATTGCATAGGGAGCATTGTGTGCCTCATCCAGAATCTCATCTTTCAATTCTAACATATCTAGAATACATAATCTGTTACCTACCACCATCAATCCATCTTTTCTTATCTCTATTTTAGAGGACTTACCATTTTTAATCTCTTCTCTAAGTTTGCTCAAATACTTATCTTGCTCCTGCAATTCCTTTATCTTCTCATTCAGTACTGGCCTGATTCTAAATTTAGCTAACATGCAACCACATTCATTTTGCCTCAATGTCACCTTGAGTTTGGCTAATTCCCTCAACAAAGGAAGATTTTCTACTCAATGCATTCACTACTACATTAGCTTCTCCCAGGTGATAGTCCTTCAGTATTTCTAATCACCTTCTTTGCCTCAGATGTAACTCCTTTTGGCTCATCAAATATTTAAGACTCTTCTGGTCTGTAAATACCTTGGTGGTGACTCCTGTTGGACCCCGAATCTTTCTGTAAGTTAGGACTACTAACCGAGGAACTATTGGCAATTGGCTATGTGTAAAGCAAAGAAAAAGTTATGGAATTGAGAAGTAATGAAAAGAGATTGATTGAATCAAAAGTTATAGGATTTGGTTAAGGGTCATGAGTTGGATAATTTTCTGAACATGG
>JANZLX010151182.1:0-16702 GCA_025531955.1 Erythroxylum orinocense
CCGCTTTGCGTTCGTTTTGTTCCGCTTTGAATTCGAAAAGAAATCCGTTGCTTTCGATTCTGTTCGTTTTTCTGTTTCCGTTTTCCAGTTGGGATCCGGTTTCCCGGATCGGGTTCCAACACTATTCACTGATTTTCACTGTGCTCGACGAAACTTCGAACAGATTACGCCAAAAAATTCGTCGTAATTTTCTGACTTCGCTCTTATACCACTTGTTGTGAAAATTGAATGGATTAGAGGCAGGGTCGCAGCTAAAATAGGATTGAGGGAATAGTAATGAACACACTGATTTTACGTGGAAAACCCTCAAATTAGGGTAAAAACCACGGGCAAGGACAGAAGACTTTTACTAATGAAAAAACAGGAGAATTACAAGGAGAAACTAGACCTACAAAAATATACAGAATATTTTTGCCTCTCTTTTTCTCTCTTTTCTCTCTCAACTCACTTCTCTCTATTTGCTTCTATTTCTCTTCATGTTGCTCCTGCCCTTTTATAGGCAAGAGAGGCAGCCATCTCCACCAACCTTCAAAGTTGGTGGCTGCCAACTTTGAAAGTTGGTGGCTCCCATGGCTGTCCATTTTAGACAGCCACCTTGCCCACCAAGGTTGACAGCCACCTTGGTTGACAATAAGTATGTATGATGAATTTTTTAGTACCCATTTACTTACGTTAAAATAGAACGTATAGTCATGACTATATATTAACCCTAATCACTCATGTGAGTAGGAGGAGTGATGTTTTCGGTTTAAGTCGAATATTGGTCGTCGTTTGTTTTATATATATATATATATAACTAGTAGAAAAATACTACACATTTGCGCAGTAATAATGCCTTGTGAATTAAAATACAAAATGATGATGATATTATTAGTAATATCAAACATTAGAATAATTTTCGATTAATATATTCTTTTGGTCATAATTATTTTTAACAAAAAAAAGGATAGAATAATAAGTGTAAATTCTAATATTTTGATCGTAAACGAAGACTTATATAAAATTAATGTAAGTATGTTAGATAAAAATGAGGACGATCTTATACAGCATTACATTGTATTAGTAAAATAATAAAATCAGTAACCTGTAAGTAGTTTAATCTTAAAAGAAAATTGGTTTGCGGTTCACTTTCGGTTGTCTGATATCTGTTTGTGTTTCTATGTGTCATTTCATTGTCTGACAATTGCTTTGCATTTTCGTCTGATTTGTTTGATATGCTTGTGCTTTAATTAAAATCATTTACGTAAAGTCATTTTGACTTAACAACCTCCTCCTTTCTAAGAAAGTATTATAGAATTTTGTACAGTGGAAAAATATGATACATATATGAGTTGCACTTGCTTCTTTCTGTTTTTCTATAGTTTGCTTTTTGCTTCCGTTTGTTTTACTATCGTCTGTTTTTTTCATCGTCTGCTTTTGGTTTCGTTTGTTTTTCTACTTTGCTTATGTCTGCTTTTCTACTTTGCTTCTGTCTGCTTTTGTACTCTGGTTCCGTATGCTTTATAGTTTGTTTTCATCTGCTTTTTTTACTTTAATTCATTATTGTTTGTTCCTCCTTAAAATTATATTCGTAAAGTCATTTTGACTTACAATCTCCCCCTTTTTGATGATAACAAACAGTCATATTAGTAGAACATTTATACAGATACAGATTAGAACATAGAACTGAAAAACAAAAACAGATTTTCTTGAGACTTCAAAAATCTTCATTTTCTTCTTACTTTTCCTCCCCTATCTTTTCCTTCGTTTCTCTTCTCCTTTTCTCCCCCTATTTGTTATAAACCAAAAACGACTATGACCGCATATGCCTTAAGACCTCTGTCATCATTTCGTTCAATTGTTTGACTTCGCTTTGTAGTTGAACAATTTCTGCTTGTAGGTCAAATGATGAAGTAGGTCGATCATCTTCCCTCTGTTGTTCTTCTTCAAAAGCAATTGTTCTGTTATATGCATCTGAAGATGGAACACATGCTTCAACAATCACTAGGGTAGGAGGTTGTACAGATAGGTTTGGCTCTGCAAGATCTAAATCATCAGGGGTTGGTAGTCGTGGAACTCATCTTCAAAGCAAGGGTAGAACTTCTTCAATTGAAGATATATTCCATAATGGTTTGGAGCGCATAATCAGCTTCACAAGGGACTCAATTATGCAAGTAAAATTTTCAATCCTTAAAATGTTGAGTTTCCCTTTTATAAGTTGTCCCCGCACTGGACAAGATTCATTTATTGTTGATCGAGCACCACTCGTCCCTGGGTTAGCTGAAATGTGATGAGAAATAAACAATCCCGTCACTTTCTTTTCTACATAGCATTCCTTATCAATTTGTCGTACTTCCTCTGCAATTTGATCTACTGTCAGATCATCTGATACCCCATCTGGGTATAATTTCTCCTTTCCCTTGTCAACATTACGTACAATGTGACACTTCGGTTGGATGTCAGGCACAACCTTTATCACCGTGTTCTCTGTGATTGGGAAAATAGTATGCGGTTGGTTCGTCATCTGTGTTGGGTATGGTCTCTTTCCAAAAAAATTTCAAGAACTCATAGAAGTTCTTTTCTTTTTCATTCAACAGATGATTTGTGGAACTATTCACCAGAATAGGTTGGAACTGTACCTTTACTATTCTTCTTAGGATTTCCTTGATGATTATAGATGTACTCTTGTTATTCACAGGTTGAACTTCTTCAGTCACTCTGATTTGTAAATCTTCTTTCCTTAGAAGTTGAGATGAGTTAACCTGTATCAGACTGAGTTCTGCTGGTTTCTCTTTTTGAACAACAGTAAGAGTTTCCTTCTGACTGTCTTTCTCAATAGTGAGAGTACTCTTCTTCTGACTCTGAGTCTCTTTAGCCTATTTGGATGTATCTTCCCTTAAGATAGAAACTAGAGATCTGGTAGAGTAAGATGTGCTAGACTCAGTGTCTTCTGATTGATTTGATTCTCTGGACTTCTTCTCCTCCAGTTGCCTCAGGGTTCGAACTCTAAGTGGTCTTCTCGGTTGCTTAGAAATTTCACTCAGAAGTGTTTCCCCTTTTCTCTTTGAAGTACCTCCTTCTATAATCCGTACTCGGCTACTTTCTCTTCGAGAAATCATCTTATCTTTTTCAGATTGCTCTGATGATTTCTTCTTTGTACGCTTCCACTGAGTACTTGCTTTTACCTGAGAATCTGCTTTTCCTCTGTTCACATTCTTTAAGCCCAGTTTTTCCAGTGTTGCTGAGATGATAAAACTCCTAATAGGTAGCTTAACTCTGATTCCTCTGTCAAGAAGGACTCCGGACTCTCTGAATATCCTTTTCAGCAGTATTCCATAAAGATAACTGTTCGTATCCTTCATCGCCTTAACCATATACTGAAGAATCAGAAATGGTAGATCCACAGGTTGGCGATTCAATAGGTAAAACAGGCATTGTTCATCCAATGTTGTCACCAAATCCCTTGAAACTGCTCTTGGTAGAATGCAATTAAACATAATTGCATACAATACCCTAGCCTTTGGCACCAAACTTGAGGTCTTCCCCTCTGTTGGGTCATTTTCTCCATATAACCGTCGATTGACTTCATCTTCCTTTACACTGACCTTCATCATCCATCCATCTGGGTTTGCTTGTGAGCTTTTCTCAAGCCAATGGATAGTCAGTAACTTTCTCAATCGACTCCATTGTCACAATAGTACACTTCATTTTGATACACAATTTCTCGCACTTGGAAGAAGTTCCTCCACCCTACTGCAACTATCTCCGGTTCGATGTCCATGTCATCTTTCCTCAAAGCTTCAAAATCAACATGTCTTCCGAAAATCATTGCTTGCTCCATTTGCTTCTCTAGTGGTTAAGAAATTGAACACACTAATTTGTTCTTCGAAAGGTAAGGTCGGTTAGAGAGGTTTGAAGACACTGAGAGATGAAAAGTTTTGGGTTAAGAATTGTCCAACGGTCGATGTTAGAGGTTATAAGGAGTGTTCTAGAGTAGGTGAAGTTCTTAAGGTAACGAAACTTTTCCCTAAAAAAACATCCTTGTGGGAGACGTTACTAGCTGTAACTTAGTGTTACTAACGCCGTTAACTTGTACGTCCTTCTCACATGGCTTATGAAATATGAGATGATTGGTTACTTAACATCACCACATTGAGCTTCCGTTTGATTTCCTTAAACCGTTCTTCACTCAGTAGTTTAGTGAAAATGTCCGCCCATTGAAGGTTTGTTTCGACGAACTAAAGACTAACAATCCTTCTCTGAACGTAGTCTCATAAGTGTGTCAATCAAGGATGTAAAAATTATCATAATAATCAAGGGAAAAGGCATAAATAGAAAGTAAGACGAAGTAAAAGCAGATGGGAGTGCCTAAGTAAAAAGCAGACGGAAGCAATACAAAGCACACAGAGAAAAGTAACATGAAGCAAAAATTAAGACGAAGTGGAAAATAAGACGAAGTGAAGTGAATAACTATGTAGTTACATTTCGACTATTTATATGTGCAGTATAAAGATGACTTAATCTATAAGCTTTTTAATATGTCTTTCATATAGTTTTCTGGTCTGGATGACTACTTGTTTGAGATTGTTCACCATCTCTATGTTTCGACCAGTTTCAAACATCTCGGTGTAGCGAAGAGCATGTAAACTGTTATGTGTCTTTTTATTATGTGTATGGTATCGAATAAGTAATTCATCTAGCTCATGTTGACGATCATATGTGTCTTTTATGGCATTTTACGAAAGTAAAAAGCAGACCGAAGCGATACGAAGTACACAGGCAAAAGTAAGAAGAAGCAAAAATTAAGACGAAGTGGAAAGTAAGACGAAGCGTTCGAATGGAGAACAACGTTACTTCTATTAACATAATTATGATATCCATAAAATTAAAATCATATCATCCTATATAATATTAATCTTTTATAATGTAGGATATTATGCACGTCGGTTAGGTGTGTCAATCAAGGAGGTCAAAATTATCATAATAAGCAGGGGAAAAGCCATAAATAGAAAGTAAAACAAAGCAAAAGCAGACGGAAGCATGAAAGTAAAAAGCAGACAGAAGCGATATGAAGCACACAGAGAAAAGTAACACGAAGCAAAAATTAAGACGAAGTGGAAAATAAGATGAAGTGAATAACTATGTAGTTACATTCTAACTATTTACATGTGTAGTATAAAGATAACTTAATCTATAAGCTTATTAATTTGTCTTTCATAAAATTTTCTGGTCTGGATGGCTATTTGTTTGATATTGTTCGCCATCTCTATTTTTCGAGCAGTTTTAAACATCTCGGTGTAGCGACGAGCATGTAAACTGTTATGTACCTTCCTATTTTGTGCATGGTATCGAATAAGTAATTCATCTAGCTCATTTTGACGATCATATGTCTCTTTTATGGCATTTTTCAAATACCTTTTGCGCTTGAAATAGCTGGAATTCATATCTGCGATTAAAATAATGAAATCAGTCTAAAAATCTGTAAATAAGTCACCCCGTCCATTATTTATCATAGTTATCCTTATCGTTGTTTTTTGCATTAGCTAGATCTGTTTCTCCATCGGTTGAATGGTTCTAGTCGCTTGAGCAACACATCCGACTGATGTCACAATACTTTCAATCAATGGACCAACCTATTCAACCGAATCACACCGTAATAATAGATGGAATGTCAGATTGACCAGGAGAGCCATCTGAAACATCCATTTCAAAGATTATGGTAGGAACCTTTGAAACCACAGGTAAGTTTCTTAATTGTTCAATTGCCAATAAAAAGTTAAAACCACCAAGGTGATAATAAGGATGATAAACAGAAACATCAAGCACTTGTGCTGCCACACAAGAAAAAATAAATTGAAAGATTTATGCAACAAATTAGATACTGGTTAGTGGCTCACCTTAGCAGAAAAGTTCACAACAGCCCAATCTTCAATTTTAACAGGTTCAAAATGTCTCTGGAAGGAATATTTTAGTTACAATGCATGGAACAATGCAATATTAAAGCGAACTGAGTCAAAAGGCCACCTTATTATTGAAATTGCAGCATCCATTTCTTGGAATTACATCGTTTCCATTTCCTACCTTCAATTGTCACTAGAGAGAAAAAAAATGCTTTAGTTATTTAGAGTTATTTACCTATAAATTGTTTAACTATGGAACACCAAGTAATATCGGAAGAAACGATAATAGCAAGAAATATGTCAGTAAGAGATGGCTACGTACCTTGGGAGCTGCAAAGAAATAACACCCACCTGCATCCAATAGAGATGCTTCAAGCATATGTAGAGAAGTGAAATGTATAAAAAGGACTCGACATTGAAAAAGATCTTGTTGAACAAAAAGAAGACATTAAATATAGATAGAATGCAGTCACATAATTAATTAAGAGAAAATGCATGCAAATAACAAGGAATATATGTCAAAAGTTTGAATTTGTACTTACGAAGAATAAGGTTTAACATGATAATCGCAACCTTATCGATAAGGTTTAACATGAAGATTCAAAAAGAGGAAAGAACAGGAATACACTAATGTTAAAACTCAGTAAACCGTTTGATTAAAGTTAGACGAGAAAGCGTGCGACAGGGCAGAAATATAGCTATCTAATAAAAGACTTAACTTAAAGATTTGTGCTGTATTAAATGAGGGGCAGTAGTAGAGGAGAATGATAAAGTGGCACAAAAATGATTTTCTTTGAGAAACGTAACAGCTGAATGTTGGGTTTTAAAGAATAAACTCTGCTGCATTAAACAATGACTGCTGCATTAAACAGGTTAAAGAGAAGCAGATCTGTAAACTATACAATCTCGATATGTGCATTAAACAATGAAAAGAGAAAAGCGTGAAAGAAGTAAAATTTTGATGGATTAATCAGTAATATTAAATTTAATAAGCAAGCATAATTTTTTGTAAACAAAATTTTTATAAGTAAGTATACATCTAGAGATTTGTCACACTTAAATGCATCGTTATATTATAATCAGTTAATTTATATTGCAAAAAGAAAAACTTTTGCGGTGTAATAAATTTATTCATAATTATCGTCTTTGTTTAGTAATAATAATTGTAATTACTAAATCATAATAAAATAAACAGTAATGAGGAATTCAATAATAGAAGTTGAATTGATAACTGAAATTTAATGGTACTCGAAAATGACATCAACTTAATTCATTTTAAATTCAGGACTTGGAAGTGACATTAACTCAATTCATTTTAAATTCATGTTAACTGCTTTGGATAAAAAAGAACAAGAGGAAGAAATAAGACGAAGAGGGGAGAGAAGAGTAAGAGGAAGTGGAGATGCAAAGATAAGATGAAATGGGAGACAAAAATAAGACGAAGCGTAGAGAGAAAAGTAAGAGGAAGCGGCACTAAGATGAAGGGGGAAGCTAATAACAAGTGAAAATATACTTTATAGGATGTGATCTTCTGGCCCCGTTTTTGTGTACCTACTCTGTCCCATTAGATCCAAGCCATCCATTTATGTGCGTCCCATGTAATAGATGACTTGGATCTAATGGGACATGGTAGGTACATAAAAACGGGGATAGAAGATTTCAGGCCGAATGAGGTGGTGGTGTGAGCAAACGAAGCAAACAGGGAACTTGATTCACATGACTAATATACAGCAACTGAAGCAAACAGGGAACTTGATTGACATGACTCATTTACAGGAACTGAATGCTGCGCAGTCATAGGAGTTCATGAGCATGTTTGGTGGATTAGATTTGATAGTTGGTGGGATGTGACGCAACAATCTGACAGTTAGCAATGGAGTTTAGCGTGATGGAGCTGAGGCTAAAGAATGTTCCGTTTTCTTTGATTATTGTTGTATTTTGGACTTGCTTAAATGTATGATAACGAGAAATTGCTATTCTCTCGTGTTATAATGAAAAATAAATATGTATTGTTGATTGGTACTTTAGATAGTGTGATGGTAGTTTTTGGTGTATGTTGACGATGAAATTGGAAGGATTTAAAAAGGTAATGACAATTCAAGTTTTGTTACGAACAAAAATCAGACGAAGTAGTGGAAAGGAAAATGAGAGGAAAGAATGCATATGTATATCTATGTGTGTGTGTGTGTGTGTCTTGATTTTATAAATTACCTCTATCGTCTTAAAACTTCGTCTAACATCTATCGTCTTAAAACTTCATTTTACTTTCACAGTGCAACTTTTTATGGTCCCAAAACTTTTTCTTGCTTCTATCGTCTTAGAACTTCGGACGACTTCTATCGTCTTAAAAAATCATAACTCAACATTTTCCAGATCACTATCAATCTTGTTTCTATTATCATTAAAGAAACATGATAATTATTAATAAAAATATTACATGCAAAAACTTTCATGTTTAACAAATTACACGGTAACTATGCTTAGAAGTTTAATTTCAAATTAATGCGAACACATTCAATAGAAGCCCATTCTGTTTTCTTTGATTATTGCTGTATTTTGGACTTGGTTAAGTGTATGATGATGAGAAATCCCTATTTTATCGTGATATAATGGAAAATAAATCTGTGTTGTCGATTGGTACTTTAGATAGCGTGACGGGACTTTTCGGTTTATGTTGACGTTGAAATTGGAAATTCTTAGTAATATATATATTTGTTATAACCTTTGTGCAAATGGATGGGGTGACTTACTTATATAACATTATTATATATTATAAAATAATCGTATAAAGATAGTTTTAGCGAGGAAAAAATTTCAATTTCTATTTTATAAAATTTTCTAATGTTAATAATAATAATAAATATTAGTATGAAGAAAAGTTAAACGAAGCAGAGGTATGAAAGTGAGAGGATAAAAAAGTGAGACGGAAGCATAAGCCAAAGTGAGATGATAGAAAAGTAAGACGGAAGGGGAAGTCAAAGTGAGACGATAGAAAACTGAGACGGAAATGAATCTGGTGTGTCGACTTTCTCTCTAAACTCTCAACTATTACTCTTACTGTTTGATACAAGCACTTAGAGAATGAACTGCAATACTTCATAATACAAATTTTCAATAGTTCGCAGAAAAAGAAAGATTCTTAAGAAGTTTTTAGAAAGGGGATAATCGAAAAACATTAGACAATTCTTTCCAATTTGGGTTTTTTCTATTGCGACGAGTCTCTGGAGTTGATTGTGCATCAAATTGTGCCGTACATTCGATATTGCTAATCGCCTTATCACCTTGTGACGTCGCATTGTATTCATCATCGCAGAATCTTTTCTTAAGGGATTGTTTAACTGATGAAGAAGATTCAGGAATTTTCTTTAAAAATTTAAAAAATCAGTATATACTAGGCAAGTGATATATAATAAGATTACTGAAAATAAATGGTACATGGAGGTGATCGCGGCTCGTCGTTCAATCCTAAGATCGATCTTGGAAACTGATAAAAAACAATTAAATTCCAAGATTGCAGTATAAGTTGAACCTCGGGTCATCTTACGTTTTGGAACCGACGGAAAATGGTTTAAATGCTAACCTAAAGTCAAAAACATGCAATTAAAGCTGATAAAAAGGGGTTTTTGTGAATTGATTAAAACTAAGGAAAGTGATCAAAACTGAGGAAAAATGTATTAATGAATATTTTTGGATTTTGGGATTTTGGAACAAATTAAATTCAATGGAAATTCGAATGACGGAAACTCCTCTTGAAAATGTGCTTAGGCTATCACGATTCGAAGTTAATTTCCGGGGATAAAATCCACTAAGTTTTGAAAAATCAACCTTAAGGGACCCCTTAAGTCCAAAGAATTAATAAAACAACCATTTAATTAAAACCTTGTTAAAAACCTTAGTGTGCGAAATGGAGATGTTCATGCAATTGACCATTGGATCAGACACAACCAATTAAATCAAACAGAACCATGCAGATAGAAATGATCAATGTAATTATCAATGATATATATGAGACCTCATATATTCAAGCACTAAATTCAACAGAAACAGTATCCAAGTCACAAAATATTGTTAACACATGATTAAACCCTAACCATACTACTACAATCTCTAACCCGAGTCTTACAATAATATAATTAAAGTTCAGACAATAATTGAAAACTCCCCTTTGAAGCCCCGGAACTCAAGCCATTGCTACATCTCCAAGAGGATCGAAAGCCTAGCCACACATAACCCCGGCGATCTCTATAGCTACTGGAATGCCGATGCTAAACATAGCTCCAAAGACTGACGAGGAATGAGGCGTTGAATGATTGGCGATCGATGATCAGTGACGATCGAGAAGGATGATGAAGGTGGTTTGGTGAGATGCTGCCAACTCTGGTGGCTCCGAATATGTATCATGTGGTGGGTGTGTTGGGTGGCTGATGTAGTGTGTATGTTGGTGGTGTATACCACTGCCGATTGTGCGAATGGTGTATATGGTGTGCTCGGTGAACTCTGTATGCGATGGTGGTGTGTTTTCGGCAGATGATGTATGGTGTTGTGTGTGGCCCCCCGATAACGACCTAATTCGGTAAATTAATAGATGAATGATGCGGGTCAGGTTAAAACAGTGAGATAATTTCTATTTATGGTTCAGGTATCCGACTGGACGTTACGACGTGTAAATTGATTTCTCATCGCGACGTATGATCTGGCTTGCTTGTCGCGTCATGCAGCTTGATAGACGTCACGACGTGTGGACTTGATTGGCTCGCCGCGACGTGTTGATGTGTTCTGTTGATGCATCGCGACGTGTGATGTCTTATGAGCTGTTGACTTCTTGGTTGACTCCTTTGGGTTCTTACCATTAAATCACAATTTGCAGTATCAATTGTCCTTGGAAAGATTATGTTGCAATTAAGATCAATTCATGACAATTTTACTAACAATTTGCAATTCATATGAATCAATCACAGGGAACCAATTTAAGCACAAAAATCACTAATTAGGAGTTAAAGAGTGTATATACAGTTATGAAAATGCAGCCAATAAATAGTATAAACTTGGGCTTAATCAAATTTCACCACACTTAGACCTTTGTGCTCCTGGACAAAGTTTACAAGAGTCAAAAAGATACAAGTGTAAAAGAAAAATCCACCATGTTGGAAATAATAACAGGAAATTGACGCAACTCACATTCTCAGCATCCAATCAAAGCAAATTGAAAGAGTGCTAATAAAGCGAACACTGAAAGGATTCAAGTACAAGAGATTGAACAAAGAGAATCACTCAAGATTAAGTGTTTATGCTCATCTCACTTGTGTTTAGGGTTATTTTTTCTCTCAATCATGCTTGGTCCATCCCCTACCATAAGCTTGTGTCGGTTCTATTTCTCCACTACAAGAACTATAATTTTGAAGATCAAGAGGTCTTTCATGTTTGCAATGTGCAGAAGGTTAAATGAATGGATGAAGTGAAAGAAAGAAAGAACAGTATGAGCACATGCACTGATTTTAGAACAAATGTCAATAATTTAACTGAAACTTAACACTAGCACACAGATGAAATACTTATATAAACAAAACACATTGTTTTTTTAAGACACTGTCCCTTTTT
Source organism: Erythroxylum orinocense (assembly GCA_025531955.1). Classification (NCBI taxonomy): domain Eukaryota; kingdom Viridiplantae; phylum Streptophyta; class Magnoliopsida; order Malpighiales; family Erythroxylaceae; genus Erythroxylum; species Erythroxylum orinocense. The sequence continues at coordinate 11,478 of JANZLX010151182.1, forward strand.
GGGACATTTTTTTTTTGCCAAAAACTGAAGCAAATACAAACTAACTAGTGACATTATGAAAATGCGCATGCAAGTGCTCATAAGAAAATAAGGCTTAAGGGGCTAGCAAATGATAAGTGTTTCAGGGACTGTGTTTGGGAAAATGGCTTAAACAAGGAACGCCTCTATCACATCAGCAAAATGCTAGTCCATCAAGCTTTGAGTGAGAATTGACACAAGTTCTTAAGAAGTATGAAATAAGCAGATGCACACACAAAAAAAGAAGAAAAATTTGACTCAAATATCCTTCCAACAAAGGTATTGTCTTAATGAACAATCTCAAGTCTCAAAAGCTTAAAATGATACTTTGTTAGCATGCCTCCATTCACTTTGTTTTAAAAACATTGAAAGCAATATTTTGCCAACTCCAAGTATCATTGAAAGAATGGAAGGTATTTTCAAAAACTCAAGCATCAATTTGAAACTTGTAAAGCTTTAAACACAACATCACAAAATTCCAGTGTAGGAAGTATTTGAATTGAGTCGAAATAATCAAGCAAATATCATTCATGCATAAGGAAGACGTTGCGACATACTGCAGTGTGCATTGCAACGTTCAGATGTCGTGACGTGTAACATTGTTAACGTCGCGATGTACACACTAAAATGACCAGCCTCGTCGCGACATGTGATCACTTGTCGCGGTGAGGAACTGCAGAATGATAGAAAATTTTCAAAATTTTCGAAGTTTTTACCAACAGAGCGCAAGATTGGCCAACACATTCATAAGCAAAATGCCAACAGGCATGCAACACAAGATAGAAATACAGCAACAGCTCCCCCACACTTAAACCACACATTGTCCTCAATGAAAATGCAGCAATAAAGGAGATAAAAGAGTAAAGTGAAGATTGATCATGGAATGAAGCAATGCGAGTACAAAATAGTCAGAGGACCCAAAAACAACTAACAAAAGAAAAAGAAAATTACAACAAAAGAAAAAGAAAGAAAACAAAATGGGAAAAGCCAGCGCTAAGCCAGGGTATCGTCAGCAGGAGGATCAGGAGGGATGACATCCGAAGTGCTAGGACCAGCTGAAAGATCTCGGGCCGCAGGAGGAAGAGGCAACTGTAGGCGATCCCCAATCAATATGAACATGTAGCGGTATAACTAGTGGTCATCTGCCATCCAGGCTAACAGCTGCTGGTGCAAATGACGATCAGCCTCTATCTGGACGTTAAGGCACCGAATGTCATCGTGAAGAAGGGCGACTTGCTGGGAGAGGGTAGGAGAGGAAGATGAGGGAGGGACGTCCACACGAGGCGGAGCCTCGGAAGGAGCTACAACAACGGGAGCGGTAGGAGAGGAGGGAAGGGGTGGGGCAGGTTAGGGAGGAGGTGGAGGTTGAAGGTGATGAGGGGCGCAGAGACGGACGTATCGGAAGGCAGGGGCAGGCTCAAAAGTATGATCAATCGAAAGTTTCGGGACCCGATAGGCCCGAAACATGTCAGTGATTAGGTGGGAAAAGATAAGGGAATGGTTTACTTAGAGGATAGGATGCATTGGCAGAGGGCGGAGGTGATGGCGAGCGCGAGGTTGACCGACCGGCCTACCATCAAGAGGTAGATGTAGAGGGCCTGCTCCTTGGGGACCATGACAAGGTGGGAGGTTGGAAGGATATTATTGCAGATGAAATGGAGCCCCTCGGGGTTGATACCATTCGGCACCCTCGGGACAGAGAATGCGAAGGACATCGTCACAAGGGTACTCATGCAGGAGTTCAGCATAATGGTAGCGGCGGGTAGGGGGAAGCTGGTAATGCTCCCGAATAGCGACAAAATTGAATGCTCGGGGGATGGTAACACCTCGGAAGTTAATTTCGTAGGTGCCGGAGTAACGAACATTGGTATAGAATTGGCAGACGAAGGTGAAGTTCCCACAGATCCTAGGTTGGGCTAGGTTGGAGACTGGAGTTGATAAAGTTAACGGACGAAGGAGTTATTGTGAGGGGTCAGAGGAAAGGGCTTTTCCTTGAGTATGGCCCTGGCCACAGTTTTTGCGGCCAGTTCAGCATACGCCGGATCGACCGGAAGGGAAGAAGAATGGGTTAGAGAGGGTGGATGGTTTGAAGAATGTGAAGGCTGAGGAGAAGGGGAGTTAGCAGAGAAAAACTCCTAAAGGGGAGGGAGAGGCAGCGGGGTGAGGAGAAGGGGTATGATAAGAGAAAAACTCGTCGAGCGAGTCAGAAGAGGAAGGGAGGACATTGGAAGGGGTGGTGGGTCGGTCGGCCTTGCTAATATTCTTGATTCAAGGCATTTTCCTGCACACACAAAGAAATAGAAATAGAAAATTCAGTAAGAAATTTAGCAAAATCAGCTACCTCATCGCGACTTATGGGTAGACGTCGCGATGAGACCAGTCCCTCGAGCATTCGTCGCGACGTACAAAAGCATTCGTCACGACGAGTTAAGGGACTTCATACATCATGACGAGACAAGTCATATGTCACGACGTATGGCAATTTTTTAGACGCAACGCGACAAGCGATGCTCGTCGCAAAACTCTATCCTAAAACCACTAACAACGAAGATGAAAAAGGACGAAAAGAATGGGAATGAGACGCTTAACGGGGTCGAAAATGAGACGAAGAAGGACGACGGAGACTTGGGACACTGAAGAGTGATGGAGACGAAGGCGGAGGTCGAAAGCAACGCCGGCAGAAATGAGTTTCGGTGAAGGAAGAATGAAGAAGAAGAAGAAGAAGAAGAAGAAACGGCGAGTGGGAGGTGGAAAGAAAAGAGAAAAAGACGAAAAGGACACTGGATAAAACGAAGAACGGCCGTGCAAAAAGGGCAGAAAGGGAAATTCATTTGACTGCATATCGCGACATATAAATTAAAACATGTCGCGACGTATAAGTCAAGTAAGAACGAGCCACGTCGCGACATGTGCAGCCAGATCGCGACGCCTCTACCCTAACAGACAGCACAAAACCTAAAGGGCCCAAAGCATTTGCGTAATCAATCAACAATTCAATCTCACAATAAACAATATCTTCTACCAATGTCATGCTTCATTTATTCAGAAAGATCTAGGGCTCAAAAGGAAGTAATTTATTAGAAAATTAAAACTTAAAACCTAACTACCTAACTAATCCTACTGGTTGGGTCTCAGCCCCCACACTTAATCAACATACTCATGGAACACAAAATTTAATGCCAATTTCAAGTAAGACACATAACTATATTGAAAATGCAGGAAGAGAAACACCTGGTGCTCATGGTGGGTCCTGTAACTCGGGATGGACGTCCGGTTGGTATCCAAGATCTATCTCAGCAGCTTGCCTCCTTGGTAGCTCTATGTCCACTCCCATACCAGAAGGCTCACTTGCAAAATTATCAGAAAGAAAACTTTCTCCAAAGAGGTTACCAGTAGTGGATTTTAGAGTTTGGGCAAAATCAACACATGCATCGTAAACAACCATATCAAGCATATTTACTCCAAGTAGAGAATAATCCTCATGGGGGTGTTTCATAGCTTCGTACATATTTAAACTTACCTGTTGGTCACCAACCTCTATGGTGATCTTACCTTCTTTCATGCTTATCATTGTGCTCGCGGTCCGCAAGAAGGGTCATCCGAGAATCAGTGAAGTGTCCTGCACAACTTCAGTAGACATGTCAAGCACATAAAAATCTGCAGGAAACACTAAACCTTTCACCTGGTGATAGGATTGAATTATCTTACATTTTCTTATGTATTTCTATGTGAATTCAATCCTATTTTTAAGATAAAATTTTTGATGTATGCTCAATTTGTGTTGACTGTTAGAATGTGTCTATTGATAAATTTTTGAGACCAAAAAGACAATTTTCTAAAACAAATTGAAGTAGTTAATTAAATTGTTTTATTTAATCTATAGGCACAAGCTAGCTGGAGGAATTAACGCACAAGGTTCAGGATAGCAGTCCATCCATGCTAGGAACGAAATTCATGCATAAGAGTATCAATTAAATGGTCACATGAGGACATAGTGCGGCAGCCCAAGGTCAATTAACAGTACAAGAGAGCTTTTGACATTTGGAATAAACGTTGTTGATTGAATACAAAAAGCCAAAACACAAGCAGCCCATAAGCAAATCAACGCATCAGGCGAGCTTCACATGGACCAGCATTTAAAGACAGAGAGAACAAAAAAATTAAAACCAAGGGATTTGCAATTAAATTGGGAACGTAGGAGATATCTGTCAACGTGGAAGGCAACATGACTGCACAAACTGCTAGAACAAGGTCCAACAATGGGGAGAAATTAAAGGCACTAACTGGAGGCGCAAAAATCACGAAGAGAGGAGACGGAAACACTGCTTGGGCAGAGAAACGCAAGACACATTGAAAAGCAAATTAAATGGCTAGAAATAGGCATCAACACGCCAGGAGAAAATCACGAAGCAACAAGCATGAAGCAGGTGTTGAGGTGACATTTTAATTGTGAAACTAAGCAGTAGAAAGCAACAGAGGAGCGTGGCCAGCAAATGGAAATTAAATCAACACAACATGGCGTCAATTACAAAGATCAACAGCTGAAGGAAACATGCAACAAACGACGACGCATGGGCATAAAGAGAAGCCATGCTGGACAACAAATTAATTGGGGAGAAAAGCAATAAATCATGGAGACTAGCGTGAAGGGTGACAGCAGGTTTAAAAGGATGCATTTTACAAAATGGGCCAGGGGGAACACATGTGACGCAAATGAGGAGAGAGATGGGGGCCCACGTTATTTAAGGAAAAGGGACAAAAATCTAGGGAGGGGAGTCACAAAAGGGGATTGACGGCAACTCCTAGGAATATGTATTTTGTTCAAAGAAATAGGTTTGGAGGGGCCACAACTTAGGAGAGCTTGAGATATATATACATATATATATATATATATATATTTATCACTAAGTTATCAAGGACAACAGTGGGGAGGAGGATTATTTTGACCATCAGTGAGTGAATTACGGCGATTTTGGCAAGAGGAAGCGGGAGATTTTTATTCTTATCACAGGTTGACGACAGCAACACTTTAGGGAAGGTTCAATTCCGTTTTTAGTTTGTTAATTTCAGCTTTATTAGATAGAGATTAGTATTTTGTGTGGCTAGTTTTTAATCTAGACAAGGTACCTAACGTTTGATGCATGTAGTTCGTGAGACTCTTGTGGTTTAATTGTTTTCGTGAATTTCTTATGTTTATTTAATCTCTG
>JANZLX010151260.1:0-16684 GCA_025531955.1 Erythroxylum orinocense
CAGTACTGTACACGCATAAGTCGCCTTACAGGAGATACAAGTCGACTTATCAGTACCGAACATGCATAAGTCGCCTTACACAATGAACAAGTCGACTTATACACTTACATAATCCTCTAAATCCTTGAACGAAATTATCACCTTGAAGCTCTTTGTGGAGGACTCAGTCGCTAATGTCCTTGGTTTAACTAGTGTGGTAATATCCTTCAACTCCTCATTACCTACATCCTTAGCATTCTCCTTAATTGTTAATGGATTAAGCTCATCATGCTCTATATGTTCATTAGGCTACTTGAAGTGGGCACTCAATCTCCCTCTACGATTGTTGACACATACTCTGTCTCCACACAACAACTAGCGCCTGTGGATATACTGGAGGTTTGATCTCCACTCCTAAATGCTACGCTATCTGCACATTGGTGTCACCCAAATAGTTTATATACTCCTCAATATATGTCAAAATAGCTAGTTATGGTATCGGTGTAGTGATGGTGAAGGATGGGTAGAATCTCTATTATGCTTCACAATCTTGTCCTTTTAAAAAGTGTCTCCATAATGTTAGTGGAAATAGCGTCTATAATTAAATTGTAACGACTTATTTGAAAGTAAAGGGTCATGAAAAATCACTACCCTAAGTAAAAATTTCCTCCTTTACGGTGTAGCAGGGCAACAAAATCCAATCCCAAACCTTCTCTATTAGCTTTGGTGCATTCCAAAGCACAGAGTAGGAATTGCCTGCAAGAATTAAGTAAAAGAACCAGAAAAAAGAGCAGATTTGAAGAAAATGGGTTCCCCTAGCCTTAAGACAAGAAGAATGATGTTTTTAGATGTTATAAGCTTCTTTTGTACCTCTGTATATATATAGAGAAGGAGGGAGGGGTGTGAGGTTGACGAAGCTAGAGAGTAGAGTAATGTTGTGTGTCTGTGTATTGAAAAACTAACACACAGTGGGTATATATATACTGAAAAATAAGAATGGTGGAGGTATAATAACAATGGCAGTTAAAAGACATGAATATAAGAAATGTTATCAACGTTATGGTAATAAATTTTAATAAAATGATGGATGTTGTATGAAACATTGGTCACTAAAAAACAAAAATCTTATTCAAGTTTTGGAACAACCAAAACATAAACAATCCCCCACTTGGTCCAAAACCTAAGAAACAAGCTATAACAGTTTGTAAGAAAAAAAAGTGAAAAACCAAGTGAACTAAGTCTTAAACTTAGTGTCTAAGACAATCGGAGTCAGAACCTGAGCCTCAAAACGCCTGGTCTTATTATCTCTCTAGAGAAATAGCCCAAATACTCTCATATGAGGGTGACTAGCCTCTCACAATCACGTAGGTGAGTCCATCAAGTGTGTACTGTTCACACCACCCAAACTTGGGCCATGGAACTCATTAAAGATTAAATAATCCAACCTCATCAAACACAATAAAGTCATGCTATAGACATAATTAAACAATTTAAAATATATTAGTATTATTCCACAAACAAAATGCAAATAAGTAGTCACCATATAACTTTGTTTGACCTATTGAACTTGGTTTCTTATGACGGGTGTCCATTACAAGGTTACTACATAATTGGGCTAAACCCCATCCCTTTAGACTAGTTTCCAACAAAAACTTTTGTAAATAGATTTGCTAAGTTTCTCTCTGACTTGACATAGTCCAAAGAGATTACACCATGTCTAATTAAAGTATAGACAATTTTATATGTCAATCTGATATGTCTACTTTTTCCATTATATGCCTTGTTCTTGGCAATATAAACGACAGTCTGCAAATCACAATGAAGGAAACTATAAGGAATTGATTTTTCCCAAAGAGAGATATCTGCTAAGAAATTCCTTAGCCCCTCAGCTTCCCATCCTGCTAGCTCCAAAGCTAGAAACTCAGCCTCCATTGTTGATCTCGCAATATATGTTTGCTTGGATGATTTCCAAGACATTACAGCTCCTGTCAAGGTAAAAACATAACCACTGGTAGAGTGTATATCATCACTCTCCTTAACCTAGCTAGCATCAGAATACCTCTCCAATACAGAAGGATGACTACCAAAAGGTAATCCATAATGTATAGTACCTTTCAAATACCTCATAACAAATGAATCAATGCATTCTAATTGTCTTGAATAGGATTATGAGTATACCTACTAAGTCTACTAATATAGTATGCAATATCAGGACAAGAATAGTTCATCAAGAACATCATTCTACCAAGAATTTTAGCATATTCAGCTTGGTTCACACTATCAACAAGATTTTTCATTAAAGCAACACTAGTGTCATGGGGAGTTTTGATTGGTTCAAAATTATAGTAACCAAAATTTTTCAAAATTTTCTCAACATAACGAGTTTGATTCAATCTAAAACCAGAGTCAGTCTTATCAACTTTGATTCCGAAAATAAAGTCCACAGGTTCTAGACTTTCATATTAACGAAAGACTTTAGCAGACTCATGGTAGTATCAATGATAGATAAGTTATTACCAAAAATAAACATATCATCCACATAAAGAGTTATAATCACATAACCATTGATGTCAGATTTAACGTAATTGTAAGAATCAACATCACAAGAGGTGAAACCATGTTTAAAAATCTCACTTTCAAATTTCTCATGCCACTATTTGGGAGCTTATTTATGTCATACAAAGACTTAACCAACTTACACACATTTTGTTCTTAACTAGGCACTTAAAACCCTTTAGGTTGGACCATATAAATTTCCTTATCTAGATCAGCATTCAAGAAAGTTGTCTTAACATTCATTTGGTGCACATAAAGCTTAAATACCCGAGCAATAGAAAACAACACCTTTATATTTGCAATTTTAGTAATAAAAGAGTAAGTATAAAAAGAGTTCAATCCCTCCTTTTGTTTAAAGCCTTTAATCACAATTCTTTCCTTGAACCTCTCAATGGTTCCTTCAGGTCTCAATTTCATTTTGAAAATCCACTTACACTCTAAAAGCTTACAACCTCGAGGTAGATCAACTAAAATCCAAGTTTTATTAGACATGATTGACTCTAACTCACTATTTATAACTTCTTTCCAAAAGGTAGAATTCATAGATCTCATTGCTTCCTCATAAGTTTTGGGAACTTCCTTAATAATATAAGTTACCACAAAACTGTCATCTATCTACTCAGGTTTCTTCACCACAAAGGAAGTAATAAAGTTAGAACCAAAACTGGTGGGTACTCTAGCTCTTTTGCTTCTCCTTAGTTCAATATTTTCCTATTCCTCTATGTCATCATTAGTAGAAGAACTAGGGACAAACTCTCTAAGAACTTGCACACTCACTTTCATAAGAAATATTTCCTCAAAGAACACTACATCTCTTAACTCCTTAATTGGTCCATAAGTGTTAGATCCCTCTTCCTTATCCATAAAACTATAGGTAGCATTATTAGAGGCATATCCCACAAAAATTAAATCAATCGTCTTAGGACCAATTTTCTTCCTCTTATGTTCAGGTAGAGCAATCTTACCAAGACACCCCCACACTTTCCAAAAATCCAAATTAGGTGGATAACCTTTCCAAATTTCACAATGGGCTTAATCCAGTTTCTTATGAGGAACTCTGTTTAGAATATAACAAGTTGAAAGAATAGCTTTCCCCATGTAAAATTGGGTAAACCCAAAGAAATCAACATTGCATTCATTATATCCTTAAGTGTTCGGTTTTTCCTCTCGACTATTCCATTATTTTTAGGTGTATAAGGGGCTAAAAGCTCATGAATAATACTAAATTTTTCACAAAAATCAGTAAGAAAATTAGTACTATACTACCCCCTTGATCAGACCTTAATCTTTTAATTTTCTTTTCTAATTTTTTCTCAACCTTAGCCTTGTATTTTATAAAAATTTCCTCTGCATCACTTTTATTTTACAATAAGTAAACCTTAGCAAATTTAGAACAATCATCCACAAAAGTAATATAACATCTCATGCCTCCTTTACTCACACTATTCTTAAATCACCCAAATCTGTGTGCATTAAATCCAAAAATTATGACTCTCTCTAAGTCACTAACTTAAAAGGTTTCTTAAAGTGTTTAGGCTTAACATAAATTTGACAATTTTCCATTTCTTTAGTGATCTGGTTAGGCAATAATTTTAAGCTTTGCATCCTTTTAATTGACTTCACATTCACATGCCTAAGTCTAGAGTGCCATAGGTCTAGAGACTCAACATTATAATCAGAAGAGGTAGATGTATTCATTTCAAAGTCAAGTACAACATTACAAAATCCTTTACTAATAAAGTTCTTGTTGTTAGTAGGAATTAGCTTATCAGAGTCAAAAGTAAATTTGACACCAACTTTGATAAGTAATGATCCAGAAATCAAGTTTCTATGAACATTAGGAATAAATAAAACATTTTCTAACCTAACACTTTTCCAGAAGTGAGTTTGAGAGTGACCTTCCCAACTCTTTGGACAACAACTATCCTGGAGTTACTCATATATACAAATTCTTTTTTTTGATAATTCAATGATTTAAATTAAAAAATAGGAGTTATGTACAAAACACGGGGTCATCCCGAGCCAGGACTACCACTACCAGAGTGGCCCGTCCTACTAATAAACAAAAGTAATTATGCCAGAAAGCTTGGCTAGCCAAAACAAGTGAAGAAGCCTACCAATAAGGTGAAACACAATAAATACCATCCTAACCAAAACAAACTCAACACTAAAGACCAGAACCCAAGCACATAGGGGAGGCATATTGTTACTGCTAAGTCTAAACTTAGTCCCAAATGTAACTGAGCCAAAAGTGTAAGCATTAAAAGTAGAAAATGATTACAACTTAAAAATGTGCCCTGGTAAAATCCAAGGGAGAGAAGAGATGCCTATCGGCCTTGGAACTCTCATTCAAGTAAACCTGCGTGTGAATGAAGCACACTGCCATAGCCCGAAGTTGGTAGCGCAAGGAGGGGAATAACATCCTTGCTTGTTTGGCAACAACAACTGATTGACTGAAAAGGCAATCACGTGGGAAGCCACTCCATTCTGCATATGAAACAATTAGATAAAATAAACCAGAAAACACACAATTTACCTTCGAGCAGTGTTTGAGCAAAGCTGCTCCAATACTTGGAAGATCACTCAAGCATTGAGACTCCCCACGTCCATGGCTTTGTCTTGGAAAGTTCATAGATTTCTCTTAGACCAAAGATTATAAACAACCACAGGTAGCAAGATAAGGAAGGTGTTATGGTCAAAATTATTGGGCCTCGGAGTTTGATTGAACCAAGTTTGAAACGAGTGAAGGTTTAAAGGGTAGGGTATGTGTAGCTAAAAATGATTAAGGCAGTGGAGCCAAACTGACTTGGAAAAGGGCATTCAAAGAAATGGTGTCTAATAGATTCATCGTCCAAGGAGCAAAGGGAACAGTAATTTGGGAGAAAGGTATAAAGAAGGAGTTCTCTTTTTTGTAGCCTATTTTGGAGAGCTAACCATAAAATAAAGGCATGTCTGGGGTTTGCACCTGGATACCACACCAAATTATACCAAGGGACTCACAGAGAAGGAGGTCGCAATTAAGAATATGCTAAAGTGTTTGTGTAGATTTTAGAGGGGTTGGGCATCCATTTTAGTCAATCTGGTTGAGAAGCATTAGGGTGATAGGATAAGTGTTCAAGCGTGCGAATGGAATCAATTGTGGTAGCTTGCTAGTGGGAGCTCGAAGCTATTAATAATCCTCGGGGTTGGGAGGTCCTTCAGGATGCCTCGAGGATGCCACGGGTCCTGCTAAAAGAAAGTGGTGAATCCATTCCCTATCCTAAATATAAAGTGGTTCCCTAGAATATTTCGAATCTGAAGTATTTTCCTCTAGCTCCAAGAACTATTACAAGTAGGTTGGGCACTCCAAAAGTTAGTTCTTCTAAGGATGATAGTGTGAACCCATTTTACCCACAAGGCTTCCTTATCATTAAAGAGGATCCAGATCCGTTTTCCTAACAAAATATGATTCCAAGTGGAAAGGTGTTTGATTCCTAAGCCTCCCTTCCTTTTAGGTCTACAAAGATTAGACCATTTAACCTTGGCATGAATTTTTGACTCAACCTACCCAGACCACAAAAATTTCCTAAGTTTGGATTCAATATCTTTTGTAATAGAAGCAGGAAGAATAAAATGGCTAGCCCAGTAAACCTGGAAGGTAGACAAAACATAAATGACCAATTGGAGCCTACCGGCATAGGATAAAGTCTTATTAGTCCATTTGTTAACTCGGGAGTCTATTTTATCCAACAAGGGGAGACAGTCCCTCCTAGTCAATCTACCTGTAACAAGAGGCATACCTAAATATTTCATTGGAAATTGACCTTTGGTAAGACTCGAAAGAGATTCCAATTGAGTGGCACAATGAGACATATCAGAAGATAACAAGAACTGACTCTTAGTAAGATTGATGTCCAGGCCAGAAAAGGTAGAGAACCTGTTTAAACAACTAAACAAGACATTAACCGAGGCCAAATCAGTATGGCAAAATAGTAACAGGTCATCGGCAAACAAGAGATGGGAAAGTTTGATAGATTTGCAATGTCAGTGGAATTTAAAAGTAGGTTCCCTTATGATTGAATCATGCAGAATACGAGAAAGGACTTCCATACAGATAATGAAAAAGTATAAGGAAAGGGGATCACCTTGATGTAATCTTGATTGCCCACAGAAAAAGTTTGTAGGAGACCCATTAATAAGTATTGAGTAAGAAGGAGTAGTTACACACTCTTCAACCCATTTAATAAACATGGGAGGGAGACCTAAAGCACGGAGGACCATGAGGAGAAAATCCCATTGAAGGGAGTCGTAGGCTTTTTCCAAGTCAATTTTAAAGGCACAACGCTTATGGCTATTGAAAATGTGATAGTTTTTGAAGATATCTTGAGATAAGAGGATGTTGTCCCCTATATGACGATTAGGGATGAAAGCACTTTGGTTTGGACTAATGAGGGGGGAAAAACTTGTCTGAGACGAGTAGCCAAGAGTTTGGCGATCACTTTATAAAGAAGATTAAAACAAGAAATAGGTCTGTAGTCGGACACTGTGGAAGGGTGGGGTTTTTTTGGAACAAGAGAGATAAAAGTGGAATTTAGCTCTTTGAGGAGCTTCCAATGATGGAAAAAGTCTTGAACTGCTCGAATGATCTCATTACCCATAATAGGCCAAGCATGTTTAAAGAAGAAACAATTAAACCCATCCAGGCCAGGGGCCTTATTAGGATTAAAGGAAAATAATACTTCCCTAATCTTCTGAGGGGAAACTACAGCAACAAGAGGGTTTCTACGGTTCTCAGGAAGAGGGTGAGGAAATAGAGGAGTCACAAAATCCTTAGCTTGAGCTAAGTCTTTCTTTTTACCGAGAGAATTTTGGAAAAATTCCAGAAAGGTTGTTTCAATTGCTTCGGGGGCAGTGATCCTTTGGCCATTGCTTACCATAAGAGAGTGGAATGTGTTGCGGTTTCTATTAGCCAAGAGGGAATTGTGAAAAAACTTAGTGTTTCTATCCCCCTCCTTCAGCCATTAAATACGGGAAGCTTGTTTGTAGAAGGATTCTTGATCAGTTAAGGCATTAAACAGGTTGGTCATAGCCTCGTGCTCTTCAGACATAAGCTGGATCAGATGAGGCTCAAGCTTCAAATGATCTTGGATGGAGTTTAATTTGGCTTGACAAGTCTCAACTTTTTGATTTAAATCGTCTACTTGGAATTTTAGGCCAGCTTTAATGAGCTTGAGTTTTGTCACCACACAGAACATAGGGGTCCCTCGGGTATGAGAGTATCAAGCCTCTTCAATGGTTTGAAGGAAGTTGGGTTGAGAGACTAAGAATTTGGAAAATCTAAAAGGAGATTGTCTCTGCTGGGGGACAGTAGAAGTCTTTATCACTATAGGGGAGTGATCCAAAATATTAGGGTTGAGGAACTCTCCAAAGGATCGGAGAAATTGAGAGCACCACTTCGAGTTAATCAGAGCTGCCTGTTGGACTATGTGAGAGTTGGGCCATAAGAGTTAAGTTCAAAAACTCCACAGTTTTTTACACAATGCGTAAAATCTCGCATGACACTAATAGCAGAAGCGCTAAGGGGAACAACCTCGTTAGGGAAAAGAATGGAATTAAAATCCCCAGCCAATAACCAAAGGTAGTTGCCAATGGAGAGTTTAATGGTAGTGATGTTTTCCCAACGGTAATTCTGATGGTTGAGGTTGGTAGAGCCATAAACACAAGTAATAAAAAAAACAGAGTCACAATTCATAGGAGACACTTCCAAATGGATCAATTGATCGGTGGAGATAAGAGAAGTGCATACAAAATGGGTAGGATTCGAAAGGACCACTAACTTGGCATAAGAAGCGTGGTCAAGGTTACTACAAAACTGCCAACTAAGGAATAAAGAAGAGCAGACAGAATTCAAAAGGGGCAGAGATTTAATCCTAGACTCTATCAGACAAACAAAGGAAATAGACAGCTTCTTAAGGAAATATTTGACAACAAGCTATTTGTTACTATTATTAAGACCTCTAACATTCCAGAAACCTAAATCCATAACAGAAGGCATCAGGGCAACATAATTATTGTTGTTTCCATCTAGATTTCCTACCTCTCCTATTTGTAAGGTGCCCCTCTGCCCCTTCCATTAAACCTAAGCTATGCGCTTCAGAAGAAATATTAGGAACCATACTAGAGTTAGGAGAAATAATAGAATTACCCAATTCACTCATACTAGAATAGGAAGCATCCTCAAGGTGGAATGAAGGGGCAACTAGAGTTTGCTGCACTTCCTTGCCTGTACTCTGCTCAATTGGGTGACTATCCAACTTCATTACTTCAGGACTAGCTGGTCCCTTTGCAGGGCTTGTGATCAGGTCAATGTTCTTCGGTGGTTGTACACTAGAAGGAATGGAAGCATTTTCCTGTTCCAATTCAGCTTGTAATCCAGTTGCAAACATGCAGCCAGTAGGATGCCATTCCTGTTTCTAAGCTACCTTCGGAGGTTGCCATTCATTTTCTATGGCTATCTCTTTAAACAACATCTTTCCCTTATCATCATAGGTTTCCAACTGAAAAGATGAAGGCCATTTCTTCTCCATATCCATTTCAACACAAAGGCGAGAATAAAAGATTCTGGACATTATGGTTGTGTGGGAGTCCATCAGCAAAGGGCGTCCCACTGTACTGGCAATCTCCCCCAGCCCCTCGGTGTTCTAATACTCATAAGGGATGTTGTGAAATCTGATCCAGACTAGGTCACAATGCACATTCTCTTGCTCTCGTGCATTTAAGCTCTATTTTCGCAAGAACAAGGGCTTGCGTTGAATGTGCCAAGGCCCCTTCTCCAACGCCTCATTCAATCCACATTTAGAGTCAAGTTTAAATAGAAATTTTTTGGAACTTATCACTAAAATGTCAGTTAAGCCACATTCTAAGTAAGCCATGGACAAGGATCGTTAGATGATGGGGAATGCAGGACGTTTATCAATGAAAAAACTAATGAGGGCATGCCTAAGCTTCTGAGCACCTTGGTGGGCTAGTTCAGGAAAAGGGATGACAAAAATTTGGTCTTCTTTGAGTTTTAGAGGGTAATAGGCCAGATCTTTGACACTAGAGACATCCTCTACACCGTCAGCCACTACAGATGTCTAGGTCTGGGGAAGGCCTGTAAGAGGTGGCTAATCTAGGTCGGGGGTTGGTAAGACAGTATCTGGGTTTTTCAAAGTTGTAGTCGACTGGTGCAAACCGAGGGGTGCCTGGACAGGTATGGGGATGGGGCAATTTGGGTCAGCGTTTTCGACATTTGGAATGGGCGAAAGGGTCAAAAGGGGAGCGAAGCAGGCTAAGGGAAGACAAGAAGGAGAAGGGAGATAAGAATGAGGAGTAGACGTAGCCATAGTAGAGGGGCACAAACGTTTTGGTGATCTACAAAGTATTGGGTGCTCGGCGTCTCTTGATCGCTCTCTCACATCGCTCTTTTTTATATTCACATAGATTTTTACATACTCATACATACAAATTCACCATCAGTAACATCATTCAAATCCTTAAACAAGTCCTTTTTGGTGCAGATGTGGCATGTGGCTCTTGTGTCAATGATCCATTCTACCAAGTTTCCATTAAGATTGACTTCAAATACCATAACAGTAATGATCTTCTTATCACCATCACCAGCTTCAACCAAATTAGCTTGAGACTTACCAAAATTCTTCTAGTTATCTCATTGGTACCCCTTTTGGTTCCTTTCTAGAATTGTCGTGGTTTTTATCCTTGGCCCTTCTTCTTATGATTGATTCTAGCTTTAAAAAGAGCAGTAGGATGGCCTGGCTTGTAGCAACACCAAAAATCACCATCAATCTTTTTGCACTGAAACTGACCCTACTTGTTAGGCCCCGAACCTTTCGTGGAAGCTAGAACTGCTAAATGGGAAATTATTGGCAATTACTCATGTGTGAAGAAAAGAAGGATTCTTGAATTTGAAATGAAACAACAAAGATGGTTTAGATACAAGATGAATTATATGTGAAATGTTGGAAGTTAAAAGTAGGAAAATATATGTGGTTATTGAGTTTGCTTTGGTGTTTTAGCCATAACTTGATCTCTAGTTATCTAAACGAGATGATTTTTGATTTGGATTAAAATAGAGAAATAAGGCTACAAATTGTCCAATGGAATCGAGTTTTGATTCAGTCTCTAAGAAAGTCAATTTTTGGATGGAAGACAAACACAGGATAATGTTTCAATATAAGAACAATTCGAAATGTTTGGTATATAAATTTTAGACTATGGAACCAAATTGAATGATTTTGGTGTCATTAGAAAAGAAAGACAATGAGGAACATTTGTCTAGAAGGAAGTGTAAGCAAATTCCTTCAGCTGCATGATTAAAAAGGTCTTGATTTTGGAAGAAGTTAAGCACTACTTAAATGAATTTTGAGGTCTTAATAGAGTATTTTGTGGAGTGAATTAGCATGTTAATGTGAGTAATTAGCATGTTAATGTGATTAAGATCATATGACATGGATTAAATTGAATTAAGGTGGTAATTTATGCATGAGGGCAAAATTGGAAAACCACTTAAGCATTAAGGCTACAAGGCTCACATGTAAGGATAATTTGGACTTTGTAGACTCATTAATGGCATTTTTGTAAATAAGAAGTGTGGGCTTTCATATAAGAAGAAGAGAAGCATGAAAATGGGAGGAAAAATAAAAGAAAAGAGAGAAGAGAGGGAGAGGGTCGGTGGAGAAAAGAAGAAAGAAGATGCTAGGCTTTTATTTTTCATGGTCTTCAAGAGGAATTTTCGAGTTACTCAAGAAGGGAAAAAAGAAGAGGGGGATGAGAGCCTTTTTTTTATCCAAGAAAGCTCAAGGTTCTTGACTCCGCATTATTGGGCTCCGGAAACAGGGTCCAACAATACCACTTTCTTCTCAGTTCAACGCAACCAAAAATAAGTCAAAAATCTAAGATTTCCATCAAGTTCCAAAACCAACATATCCATGCATGTTTCCATTTTTTTGCAAACCAAAAACAATGTATACAGAGTATCCACATATCCATTTCTGCAATTATTTCCAATCACTTCATTTATCAAAAACCAATTTAGTCAAGTTCAAACATCATCGAAATACCATTAAAGTATTACCAAAATAACTTACTTGGTTTAACAACGCCTTCGATAGTGTGGGTGAAAAATGTACAGAGAGAGGTGTTTCAGTGTTGGCAAACAAGAAGAAAATTGGTTTTGTTTAACTATGCTTTCGGTGAAGAGACAACAATAAAGGGAAAGAGCTGCACCGAACCCATACGTGGCTATATTGCATGTTCTATAAGTGTCATTGCTCACTACTGCCACATGTCACAATTTTGCTAGTATATTATTTTATATTATTATTATTATTATTATTATTAATCTAAAAAATACTCCAAATATTCAAAAATTCCCAAAATTTCACCAAAAATTTGAAATAATCAGATTATGCTCTAAATAAATTTTTAGCTAAAATAAACAAAGGTTGAAGATGATGAATAGTATTGAAAACTTTCTGGTTTTGGTATATATAACTAATGATGTATTTTGAGTTGTTTTAGCATAGGATAAGTTGCAAATGAAAGAGACAATGTGAGGTTATAAATTAAAGATGATAGGGTAAGTGGAAGCGAGGAAGAAGAGTGAAGAAAATTTGCAGTTTCGGTGATCTGGGTTGGTGGAGAAGATGAAGTTGGCGTGCTTGAGAGAGAAAAGTTGATGGTTTAAATGTGTGGGTTAAAAACTTGAGTTTTTAATTGAACATCTCTCTATATTTTGCCTATAACTCTCTCATCCGAGCTCCAAATAACTTGAAATTAGACTAATGGATTCCTAAGACATTTTTCTTTCTCTCTATAAAAATCTAGAGCTATCTAAATTAATTTGAAATTGATTAATAGGATGAAAGTGTGGAAGTCTGCTGGATGTTATGAATTGGAAAATTTCCATGATCATGCTTCGGTTTTCAAATTATAACTTAAGATGTAGATTTCTGAATGAGATCATATTTTATTCATATTAAACTAAAGACATATTTCTACAACCTTTGTGAAGAGGTCGAATTTTAATTTTACCTCTAAGATTTTCAAAATTGGCATGTAAGTGAGTTGTAGCTTAAGTTGAAGCACTGTCAGGGACAAAAAAATACCCTGTGGTTATTGAATAAATTGTGTTGATGTGGTCTGAATTAGGCTGAGTTGTCTTCATCAAAGTTGTAGCTTATTCTTATATCTTTAAATTGATATAAAGTTTATAATTTTTGGATATCAGAGCTGAAAGATATGAATTGCACAATAAGAGAGAATGATTATGTTTTAGCCAAAAGTTCAAATGTGCACAGTCTGAGGTAATTTGTGCATAACTCATAGAATACTTAATCAAATTGGATGATATTGGATTTGTTAGAAACTTAAGACACAGTAGAACAACTTTCCAGAAGGAAGTATTTCCTAATTTTGTCATTTACCTTATTAGATTAATTATTCAAAGTTGACCCAAAATCATATGAGTAGAAAATCTGAAGTGGTCAATTAGGTTATGTAATTGATTTCACATTGTTTTAGTTTGGCCCAATTATAAGTACCAAATGTTAGTAATGAGGGCTTTGATATCTAATTGATTTGATGATGAAAATTTCATTAAGATACCCAGAATTATCATTGAACATGCATTGTGCATACTTTTCATACATTGATGTGCATAAAAGAACACTTGTACATTTGTGCAAAAATGTGATATTTGTAAATGTGTTTTGTATGATTTAGAGGAGCCAAGTGGATGCCAGATAGACATTGCCACACCATCCAGGCAATAGCATATTGGAGTGGTCTGTTAGTCAACCTAGATGATTTCCTAGGATTGATTTGATTTGAATTTAATTTAATCTATTACACTTCTAATATTATTGAACTATTTGTGAGTTGTTTCTGGATTCCGGACTTGAGGTCCAAGGAGTTTAATAGTTGGCCATATATTGAGAGTGTTTTGATTTGATATGAATTTTTACATTTGATTCTCAACGAAAGTTGAATGCCGGACTTAGATCCGATGACTGTGAAATTTTGTCTAAGCATTTGTATAAGATTGTCATATATGAGATTTTCTGAAATTGTTGCATTTCATAAATGTATGCTCAGATAAAGGAGTTGCGACTTGAGTTGTCAGTATCAAGCACTTACACGTAGAGCTTTGCTTCGTGATATATGATTTGGCACGTAGAGCTTTGCTCCGTGATATATGATTTGGTATGTGGAGCTATGCTCCGTAATATATGTTTTTGTCGGAGCCCAATAGGCCAGTATTTGTATATGTGATAGGCACTTGATCACAACATTAATAATGAATGTGGAGTCTCATATGCATCTGTATGTGTTTATATATGATCTAATTCGCATTGATAAACTGATATACCATGTTGTGTGAACATCTGGAATATGTTTATGATTTAAATGAGTTTCTGTAAAATAGGTATTATGTGTATCTAATCCGGTGAAATCATCAATGATGGTTCACTCATTGAGTTCGCAAAACTTATCAAAATTGCAATATGATTTTTCAGGTACGAGACAGGAGACCTAGTTCTTAGATAGGACTAAAAGACACTTTGGATTTTGTTATGGCTCAAAGGTATATCAGCTAGCTCTAGGAGTGTTGTGTCTTGTATTTTGTTGTTTTTTTGTTAGAACCTGTACGAGGCTGTAAATATTTGTCTTAAGAAAACAATGTAAATTTTGTGGATTATTGCAATAATTGGTTGTAAAATTTGCAGACTTTTAAATGATGTTAGTTGATGCCATATGTAAGTTGGATTTGTTTTTGCTCTAACATGCCATTATCTTAGGATATGTACTTGAATGTTCTTGAATGTTTGGGTATATACCCTATGGAAGTGGGATGTTGCATGTTACCTACCACCATCAATCCATCTTCTCTTATCTCTATTTTAGAAGATTTACCACTTTTAATCTCTTCTCTGAGCCTGTTCAAGTACTCATCTTGTTCCTACAATTCTTTAATCTTCTCATTCAATACTAGCCTTTCTCTAAAATTTTCCAATAAACAACCAGATTCAGCTTGTCTTAATGTCACATTAAATCTGGCTAATTACTTCAACAAAGGAAGATATACTATCTCCACATGGGCCATAGTAGATTTCCTATATAGTGCATCCACTGCTACATTAGCTTTCCCCGCGTGGTTGTCTATCATCAAGTCATAATCTTTTAATAGTTCTAACTACCTTCTCTGTCTCAAATTCAACTCTTTTTGACTCATCAGATACTTAAGACTCTTATGGTTTGTAAACACCCTGGTGGTGACTCCATATAAGTAGTATCTCCATATTTTCAAAGCAAAGATTATGGCAGCTAACTCTAAGTCATGCATAAGATAATTCATCTCATAAGGTTTCAATTGCCTTGAAGCATAGGCAATCACTTTATCTCCTTGGATCATCACACACCCTAATCCCTTCCCCGAGGCATCACTATACACTATACATCTATCACTACTAGAAGGCAAAGTCAAAATTGGTGCACTCGTCAATCTGTACTTAAGCTCCTCAAATCTCTTCTAACATTCATCTATCCACACAAACTTCTGATTCTTCATTGTCAATTTGGTGAGTGGAGCTGCTATTATAGAAAATCCCTCCATCAATCTTCAGTAATAGCCAGCTAGACCCAAGAAACTCCGCACTTCTGCTATATTCTTAGGCGCTTCTCATTTAACCATAGCTTCTATTTTCCTCGAATCCACATGTACTCCTTTTTCTGAAATTACATGTCCAAGAAACACCACTTCTTTTAGCCAAAATTCACATTTATCGAATTTGGCATACAAATATCTCTTCCTTAGTGTCTCCCAGGAAATCCGTAAATGTTCCTCATACTCCTTTTTACTATTGGAATAAACCAATATGTCATCAATAAAGACTATGACAAATCGGTCTAAGAAAGGCTTAAAGACTTTATTCATCAAGTCTATGAAGGCTGCAGGTGCATTCGTTAGTCCAAACAGCATAACTAAGAACTCAAAATGCCCATATCGTGTTCTAAATGCAGTTTTTGACACATCGGACTCCTTTATCCTCAACTGATGGTAGCTTAGAAAAGAATTTTGCCCCTTGCAATTGATCAAACAAATCATCTATGCGTGGGAGCGGATATCTATTCTTGATAGTGACTTGATTCAACTTCCTGTAATCCACACGCATTCTTAATGATCCATCTTTCTTCTTCACAAAAAGGATAGGAGCTCCCCAAGGCAAAGAGCTAGGCCTATTATACCCTTACTCCAAAAAATCTTCTAACTGCTTTTTAAGTTCCTTCAACTCCGCTGGAGCCATTCAATAAGGTGGAATTGAGATTAGTGCAGTACTTGGAAGAAGTTCAATGGGAAACCCAATTTCCCTAGGTGGTGGTAGTCCTGGTAATTCCTTTGGAAAGACGTCTGGGAATTCCATGACCATAGGAATATCTTCTAACTTCTCTCCATCTACCTTTGTGTCTACCACATAAGCCAAGAATGCTTCACATCCTTTCCTCATCATTCTCTCTACTGTCAAAGTCGAAACAATTCTAAGCAGACTCGCTTTCCTGTCCCCCATAAACACTACCATTCTACCTTCATCCAATTCGAACTCCACTGTCTTCTATTTGCAATCCAAATGGGCATTATACTTTTCTAACGTATCTATGCCCATTAACACATCTAATCCCCCACCCCCCATCTTCAATGGCATTAAATCCACCACTAATTTTTCCCTACCAATACATACTTCACAATCTTTATAAACTTGACTAATAATAATATATTGGCCGATTAGAGTACTAACCATCAAAGGAGTATCCAATGGGCTCAATTGTCTATCATACATAGCTCTACTTGATGAAATAAATGAATGGGTAGAACCCGGATCAATCAAAACAACTATATCATCATCAAATAACTTAACCGAACCAGTCACAACTTCTAGAGCGATTTCTGCATCCTCCCGTGTTATTGCAAACATTCTAGCTAGTTGTAACATCCTGTTACTGTAGCAAGGGTATTCTGGTAATATTGGGTTAGACTAATAGGTTTCATTGCATTCACTGACTGAGCATGTTACTGGCCTCTGATCATAGAGGAACAGGTGTCTTGCATATGCAT